>CAUYSK010122832.1:0-13162 GCA_963575035.1 Avahi laniger | reverse complement strand
GATGATAAAACTCTCTGAATGATCAAGAAATTCTTGCTCATCTAAAGAGAACTACTAAATGAAAAGCAATTCTACGAAGACGGAAGTGTTTGAGTATTTTATTACTATCTGCTATATCAGTGGTCCCCAACATTTTTGGTATCAGGGACCAGTTTCATGAAAGACAATTTTTCCATGGAGCAGGGAGGGAGGATGGTTCCATTTATTGTGCAGTCAAACCTCTCTTTTAATGATAATCTGCATTTGCAGCTGCTCACTAGCATCACTGCCTCAGCTCCACCTCAGATCATCAGGCATTAGATTCTCATAAGGAGTGTGCAACCTAGATCCCTCACATATGCAGTTTGCAGTGGGGTTCGCACTTCTGTGAGAATCTAATATTGCCGCTGATCTGACAGGAGGCAGAGCTCGGTCGGTGGTGTGAGCAATGGGGACCGGCAGTAAATACAGATGAAGCTTCGCTGGCTCACCGTCTGCTCATCTCCTGCTACGTGGCCCAGTTCATAGCAGGCCATGGACTTGTGCTAGTTTGCAGCCCTGGGGCTGGGGTCTGCAGTTATATGACATGGAACGGAGCTCAAACATTGTAAAACATTTAGAAATCTCTAAAAAACAAACAAACAAACAAACCCTGAACCAATGAGATCAACCAAGCTAATATAGATGTTTGAAAAAAAATGAAACATTTGTAAATATGTTTTCACAAATCTCCAAACAGTAGGACATTTTCACATAAACACATTTATATGTTTGGGTATTTATATATGTATGAAATTATTCTAATTTGTAAACAATCCATGATTTTCACATATATGTGAATGTATAATCCATAACTCCTTATTCCCCTTAACTTCACTTTTGCTCTCCATATTGAGTTAGACAAAAGTATAACAAATGAGTGAATAGCAATCCAGCTTTATCACTGAAGAAATTGTGTAATCTCAGTCATTTATTGATATTCTATCATCAGTCTCCTCCATAAATAAAATGGAGATAATGATAGCATATATTACCCTGGTCTTTTGTGACCGTTAATTATTAGAATACAGACAGTCTTTGGAATTTTACCTGGAACATAGTAAGGCTTTGTAATGGTTAACTATTATAGTTAGCTTTTTTGAGCCAAAGTAATTAACAAAAAGAAGAGTTAAGAGGGATAATCTTTCCTATTGGTGGAGGGCACGGCATCAGGGAATGGAGTCAGTAAAGGCAGAAGAAACTGCATAGAGTAGCCAGATCTTGTGGAAGAGAGAGACAAAATAAGCACAATTTCATGGAATTTCTTTTTACTGTTTTGGATACGAGGAAGAATGCAGCCAATAACAATGAAAATTCTTCCCAAGTAGAATAAAGCTTAATAAAGCTGCATGGCACAGCACAGGAAAAAGATAAAACTTACTTTTTGAATATTTCTGAGTTTTATATTTTGTTCCATTGATATATGTGTCTGTTCTTTTACCAATACCACCCTATCTTGATTACTGTAGATTTATTATAAATTTTCAAGTCAAGTGGTGTCAGTCCTCTGACTTTATTCTTCTTTTTCAACATTGTTTCAAATATTCTGGGTCTTTTGACTCTCCATATAATCTTTGGAATCAATTTTTCAATATTCAAAAAATAACTTACTGGGATAAACAGAAAACAACTGTAAAATTCAGCAGTAAACATTGTTATCACTAGGATTTATCAGTATTGTCCAGTAAAGGAACATGGGTAGCCTCACTGAAAAATTTTTCATTAGCGTCTTGTCAGTCCTGTTTCTGCAACTCCTTGTCCACAGCCATGGGTTATCATAAGGCATTATTTTAACTTCATGTTTCCTGTAAAAGAGTTGGTTTTCCATGAGCATTTTAGAAAATATTATTTAATTAATCTTTTGGTTTATGTGTTAACTAATGAATTATTAATTGATGATTGATTAGGTCTAGGTAAATAAAGTCCTTGTAATGGATTATGCAGAGCCATTTTGTAGAAATCAAAAGCAAAGTAATTTCACTGAGATATTGTTTTCCAACATACTGTCCCTGACATATGTTAATATTTTCCTCATATATTTTTATAAATCTATTTATTTAGTTTCTTTAATATGATAATTAAGACAAGTATTAAAACTCTCTATACTGTACATTTCAAACAATAATGTTTTAATATTACTCATTGACAAAAAAATCATTCTATTTCATCCAATAGTTTGTTTCTATGAATTTTATCATTCAAAATTAAAATTGTCATTATTTGATTCTGTTAAAATATTAAACTCTTTTTACTTCATCAGTTAAAAACTTTAGGAGTTTAAATGTTTATAGATAATGTTACATTCTCTCTTTGCTTTAAAAAATTGTTTCTTTTTTGAGCATATTTATTAATTTCATTATTTCAATAGGTGTTTTAAACCTATCTTTAACATTTGAAATGTAATTTTTTTTTTACTTCTCACACTTTCATCTATCTGTTATGCGGTTCTTTTTCCATTTTATGGTAGAATGTTTAGACTGTTCTTTTTAATATTTATTTTTCTTATATATACATATACATCTACTATATATGCATATATACACACATAAAATACCTTTTCTCTTCATACAATTTTGACTACATTATAGTTTATAATATAGTTCTAATTAATTTTACCATAAATATTTATTTCTACTGATTTTATCTTCTTGGTTTTCTTATTGATTTTCAATTGCATTAAATATATTAAATTTCTTGAATTTTGTTGAGATTTTGTGACATTATATAATTATGCTTAAATTTGTCTAGGTTTCTAGGTATGGTAAGAAAAAAAGGTCTGTTTTTTCTTTGCAGAATCTCAATAGAATGTAAAGCCCTGAAATATAAACAAATGGTAAAACAATGCTGTAGTCACTATATTTCTTGGGTCTCTAAGATTTTCTCCATGAAAATGAAAATGACATCTGTACTTTAATTCTATTGCCATTTTCTTGCAGATAATAATGCAATGACAGTCTTTAAATAATTTTGCTGAAAATATCTGTTTTTAGATTATTTGTAAGGAACTAAGATTTTTTTTGTTTGTTTGTTTTTTGAGACAAGGTCTCACTCTGTTGCTTGGGCTGGAGTGCAGTGGTGTCATCATAGCTCACTGCAACCTCAGTCCTCCTGACTCAGCCTCCCAGACAGCTGGGACTACAGATACATGCCACCATGCTCAGCTAATTTTTCTATTTTTTGTAGAGACAGTGTCTTGCTATGTTACTCAGGTTGATCTTGAATTCCTGACCTCAAGTGATCCTCCCACTTCGGCCTCCCAAAATGCTAGTATTGTGGGCATGAGCCACTGCACCCAGCCAAGAACTAAAATTTAAGATTTGAAATAAGAATACTTGAGTTTCACCATCGATTATTTAATCCCTTATGTCTATTGATTGACTATATAGTTGATTTTATTTGGGGTAGAATATTTGAATTTCTTTAGGATCGTTTTTGGGAAATTTATTTTGTGCCTTTGTCTGGGATGTGTTCTCTCTTTCTTCATGGACCTTGTTAGTTTGTGTTGAGATCCGTACATTTGAAAAAACAACCACTCTCCCAGTCTTTGTGAACTGACTTTATACAGAGAAAGACCTTCACCAACCAGCCCGGCTGGAGATTCTGAGGGCCTCTCACGCCTTTTCTGTGAATGTGTTTTTTCTGGACTTGTGTATGCACATTCCCAGTTACAGAGGGTTTTACTCTTTCTTTCTTCAGGTGCTCATATTTCTTGCTCCCTCAGGTGTCTGTCTGTTGGACTGCAGGCTCTCTGGACCTGCCGTAACCTCCCAACTCATCTTTCTTCTTATCAGTCCCCATGTATGTGAAGTGTGCTGAATCCCATCAGTGCTTCAAGATAGTTGTGACAGAAACCAATCCCTCAGGAAGCCCTCCAACAAGTTGCAATTTTGGACAATCTCCTTTTGCCTTTCCCACTCTTCCCTCCCCATCTATCCCTGGGAGAAGCTGCCAAACTGCCTGCTGTGTGACAGGTTCTCTGAGCAGCAGCAAGCCACCTAGCTCTTTTTTGTTCTCAGTGGTCCACAATCATCTGGAGTAGGCTGGATCTCATAAGTACTGACAGATGAGATAGAAAATAGTCACTTGGGTAGCACTCAAGAAGCTGGAATGTTGGACACATGCTACACTCTTTCCTTCTTCTCCTCCATGAAGCAGAAGATCGGAGTTGAGTTTTTTTCCCTGGCTAGATTCTGAGCCAGAGAGAGGGGCATTGGTGAGTGAGTGCCATGAAAGTCCTTACAAACACTGATGCAGTTACTAATAGTTTTGTAATTGCCTGGGATGCAGAATCATCTTGCCTCATTTCTAGAACTGCCAAAAGGGAATTGGTCCATGTATTATTGTTAAATCTATGTCTCCATGGGGGATGGAGCGTTTGGGGCTTCCTACTCCACCATTTTACTGATATCCCCTCCAATCAATGACTATTCTTGAGTTAGACTCTGCATGTTATATTTTCTTCTAGTTAACACAGTTTGGAGGAAAACATAGCCTGCATCTATAACTATGTGAAACAAGAGAGAGATGATGAATATGTTACCAGAAGGGGAGAAAAGTAGAGGAAGAAAGGGAGAGAGAAGGAGAAGGAGAAAGGGCAGGGGAGGGAAGGGGGGAGAGAGAGAGAGAGAGAGAGAGAGAGAGAGAGAGAGAGAGATTGAGAAGCAAGGCAGAATACTGGAATATTTCTGATATCCGGGCCAAAAAGTTGAAAAAATCAGAGAATCAGGCAGATTTTACTTCTGGAGAATAACTGAAGAATACGTTAAGTCCCCAAAGCTGAAAGAGAATAGCACTTTTTTATGAGCACAAACACATCCTGGTTTTGAGGAATGTTCTATCATGAATTAAAAACAGACACATAAGTGCACATATAAGAATAACATCTATTGGATGTTGGGCAGGGGGGAGGGGAGAGGGGGAAGAGGGAGGAGGGGACAGGTATATGCATACACAAAGAGTGCAATGCGCACCACCTGAAGAATGGACATATTTGAAACTCGGACTTAGGGGGGAGGGAGGCAAGGGCAACATACGTAATCTAAACACCTGTACCCCCATAATATGTTGAAATTAAAAAAAAAACAGAAAGAATACGAGCAGATCCTTAACTGGTGGATCAGAGTCCAGATTTATAGCATCCTCCTTCATCAGAAATATTTTAGTAAATAGGAATGGAAAACCTATAAATTAACATTTTTATTAAATTTATAGAAGAGGTAACTGTCAGGTCCTGCCATTATAATAATCAATATAAATTTGGTTCCTAATTTTTAGACTGAAATATAAAATTATAGAAATTTACTTTAACTAGGAATATATGAGCAAATGCAGTAGACATAATAAGAAGCTAGATACAGTAAAGTGAAATAATAATACTGAAATTATTGAGAAAGGAAGGATTTTTAATATTCTGATGCCATTTCAGAAGTAGTAAAGACTCTAAAAGTCATGGTGCTGTTACTTGAAAATAAAATATAATGAGATTAACCTTTATCTTCTACAAGAGATTGCTATTTAAAGAGCAAAGATTTTGGTTGAATTTTGAAATGTTCGGTCATAATTTTTACTCATTGTGATCTGGGAGGCAAGATGCGGCACAAAGATTTGAAATTATTCCTCTTCAATCTCATCTTATTGTTTGCTGCAAAATGTTCTTAAGATTTCTAAACCAAATGATATCTACCTCAAAGTTTATGTAGATTTTAGTGGTATTCAGAATGTGATCTATGAACCAACTGTATTTCTGATGAGAATCACAGAGATTATTGCAAAATGCAGTAATTTTCATCTTTCCTCAAGTCAGCCATCTAAATGATGGGTTGTACTGAGGTAGGGGGCAAGTCAGGTTCCAAAATTTGACATTAAGAACTTCTAGAAACTTGATTTCCAGGTGAAAGCAAGCAGTTTATAGCATTCCCATATGCTAGTCAGAGTAACTAGGAATGCTTAATAAAGCAGAATATATTAGATAAAGTCATCCTTAAGTGCTGAGCCATTGGGGACTGTAGATGTTATAAAATTAGAGAGGGGAGAGCCTCATAGAGGTCATCTGATTTTTGTAGTCACTTCACTCTGGAGAATTTGCTAATTTGAGTGTGGGCAAAAGCCTGAGCCTTTGAGGGCAAAACTACATATGAGTGATGCAAAGGGAGAGAAAAACCTGCAGAGGTCTGGACAAAAAATTTTGGATCCTCAAGGATTTGACTAGTTTTTCTCTCAGGATAGTTGCTGAATTCTGGCAAATGCAGCCTAGGCTTAACTTACTAAGATTCCTGACTTAATTAAGAGGTTCAGAAACCACACCATCTGACTAACAGAACAACTTCCTTCCACTAGGGAGGAAGTCTTATGATTTGAGACTCTATAATTTTTGAACACAATCATATCTGGGTAATAAAATCACCAGGTATGCCAAAAGACAGTGCAATATGATTTTTTAAAATCCAGAGTATAAAAAACAATGTAAAGAAATTTGTACAGGATCCAAACCTTGATATTAGCTAATTAGAACTTTAACAGTACTGTGAGTAATATGTTCAAGCTATATGGAAAAGAATAGAAAAAATAGAAGAAAAATTGAAGAAAGTAACCAGATAATTAGAGTCCATAAAATTATTAAATGGAAAAACAAGAAATTATAATTACAATATCTGAAGGTAAGATGCCATTAAAACAGTTTTAAAACACATTAGACACAGCAGAGCATATATTAATAAGTTGGAAGACAGACAAGTAATAAATGTAGCATGAGCAGTGGGGGCAGGCAGGGCTTAGACAGTGGAGTGAAACATACTGCAGAGAGAAAGAGAGGTAAGAGAGAGGGAGATAAAAGAGCGAAGAGATCAAACATTCTTGGTATTGGAGCCACATAGAAGAGAGTAGGAAAATGGCAAAACAATACTTAAAACAATAATGACCAATAATTTTTAGAAATGGGTACAATATAAACTTATTCCAGAAGCATAATTCTTACCAGAATAAGTACAAAAATATTATGCCCAGACACATAATAGTAAGAGTGTTGAGTCCTAAAGAAAAAATGAACCAGATAAAAGCAGTTAGAGAGGAATAATCCATTTTCTTGAAGGGATAATTAATAATAATAACAATCACTGTATTAGACATAATATGACAACATACGCTGTCACCTCTAGGGATCTTTCAAAAGGAAGATTAAACACATTGTATAAACTGTAAGTTTTCAGAGAGGAAAAAAAATAGAAAAATAAGAAATTATAGATTAATCCAAAGGCAAGCAAAGGAGAAATAACAGACCATAAAATGAAAGAGACAAATAGAAAATTAACTATAAGATGGTAGTCAAATTATATATGCAGATCTATGACAGTAATATCATGAGGTATAATCGAACTAAATACTTTAAGCAATAGAGCAAGAATGCCAGATTGTGTTTATAAATCCAACTTTGGAAAAGAAGATACACTTGAAATTTAAAAACATAGCTTGAAAGTAAATGGAAGAAAAGAGATACCAAGTAAATTGAAATCAAAGAACAAAACAGCAAACAAATGTTGCACGGTATATTAAATCAAAAAGTACCCAAGGACCCTGGTTCCTGTACCAAATTTTGTGTGGTTTTTCAGGCCCCACCACAAGCAAGTCCACATATTTCCAATTTTTAATATATCTGTTCCAAGTAAATTGAAAACCTTCTGGAAAGTATTAATCATTCTAGATGCCATTAAGAACATTTGTGATTCATGGTAGGAGGTCAAAATAGCAACATTTACAGGAGTTGGAACAAGTCGATTGCAACCTACATAAACAACTGTGAGGAGTTCAAGACTTCAGAGGAGGAAGGGAGTGCAGATGTGGTGGAGAAAGCAGGAGATCTAGAATTAGAAACAGAGCCTGAAGATGTGACTGAATTGCTGCGATCTCATGATCAAAGCTGAACAGATGAGGAGTTGCTTCTAATGGATGAGCAAACACGGCTTCATGAGGTGGAATCTACTCCTGAGCAAGATGCTGCGAACACCGCTGAAGTGGCGAGAAGTGTTTGACAAGATCGACTCTAATTTTGAAAGTTTTTCTTGGATAAACTGCTATCAAAAAGCATCATATGTTACAGAGAAATCTTTAGCGAAAGGAAGAGTCGATTGATGTGGCAAACTTCATTGTGTTATTTTAAGAAATTGCCACTGCCACCAACCTTCAGCAACCACCACTCCGATCAGTCAGCAGACATCACCATCGAGACAAGACCCTCCACCCACAAAAAGATTATGACTCAATGATGGCTCAAATGACTGTTAGCATCTTTTAGCAACAAATTATTTTTAATTGTTATGCACTTTTTGTGGACATAATGTTTTTCCCACATAATACATTACATTATAGTGTAAACATAACTTTTATATGCACTGGAAAACCAAAAAATCTGTGTGACTCACTTTATTGAGATATTCATTTCATTGTGATGGTATGGAATCAAACCCACAATATCTCTGAGGTATGCCAATGTTCAGGACTTTCATGCTCTTAGATCTTCCTCCTGTAACTCTCCCCAGTAGCCCCCAGGTTCATAAAACTGCAGAAGACTTTTGTTTGTGGCTTCCTTGGCAGCGAGGGAATTCCCATGTCTGTGCAGATCTACCTGCACCTCTCAGTTGGAGAAAGTGGAGCTGATCTGGGATAGGCACAGGGATGGGGAAGCAGAGATGAGTACTTTCTCTGGATTAGCCTCTTGCTTATATATATGATTGCAGTAAGTGATTAAGGGTTTGACAGCTACTTTTCCTTTGTGTTTGTTGTCTTAATCAGCAACTCCGACTTCTGGCAGCTCAGCTCTCTGAACCCAGCTGAGCTTCTGACAGCGCACATTAAGGTAAGAGGCACTCTAGGGATAATGAGCGAATGCCATAATGGTGAAATAATCAATCATTTGTGAAGAAATCCCTATTCTAAATCTATAAGCATAATCTATGTAAAGTACAAATCAAAAAAATTTAAAAGATATCGGGCCATCTCCATACCTTTCTCACCAGCTAATAGAACAAGTGGACAAAGTTACAGTAAGTTTATACGACATTTGAAGAATGCAATTAACCAACTTTACCTAACCTGCATAAGTGGAAAACAGTAAGAAATCAATGTTGAAAATCATTCAACCGTAATAACTACAGCTCAGTGTATGCATATGCTATGATCCTGCCATTCCACTTGTAGAAAAATAATTTTTAGGATACGTACATATTTTTTACCAAAGACATGCACTGGAATGTTCATAAGATTTAGTAGCAAAATCATGAAAATTCCTCAATGCTCAAGAGAATATACATGTATAAATTATACACACACACACACACACACACACACACACACATACACATATAATTGATTATAATTTGGCAAAGAAAATACATTAAGTATAAAACTCAACAATTTGGATAATTTGCAAATATGATGTTATGCAAAAGAAGTCAGATATTAAAGCACATATACAGCATGATTTCACTAATATAAAGATCAAAAACTGGAAGGATGAATCTTTGCATTATAAGGAAGGATAGCCTCTATCCTTCATCAGGGGATGTTAAGTACATCTGGGCCCCTATGTACTGGTAATGTTCTTTGTCGTGTGGGTACTGGTTGCAAATGAGGAAAACAGTTGAACTCTTCACAGGTACAGTTTTCTATATGCATGCTATACTTCGATAAAAAATTAGAATGTGATAATGTTGGAGTTTAGTATTTAAAGCATTTTTTAAAATAAATAAATTACAGATGATTACGGAAGAGTAGATATTGTGTAGCCCTTGGTATAAGTGTGAGATCCTTAGAACAGGGCTTCACTATCTCAAGGTTGAGGAGGTTACATGAAGATACACTGTTTCTGGATACAAACAGAACAAATTGCATTTTGGCTGCCATAAACAAGAGACTCTGGACAATAAAAGCCGTTGATAAAATCGTTGCTACTGTTGCATCCAGAAAATCAATGCAGTTGCCAATGCCTCCTTCAACCCTTTCCTCCCTCTCCCCTCCCACCAGCTTCTACTGGGGAGCATTTGCTTAGTTCTTAGTCTTTCATGTCACTGAGTTCTCATTCAGCGTGTTGCTGGGTGATTCATAGCCTCACCTTCCGTCCAAGGGAATCTTGGATACACAGTCCAGAGAGTCTATGTAGGGAGAATTTCTCTGCCTCACGGAGAGGACACTTGCTCACATGCAGGTACTGGGGCCTGCAGGACTGTTGAATGGTGACATTCATAATTGCTAATGTCCTCAACAGTCAGTATCTTAATATATTTGTGCTGGATTCAATTTCAAGTTGGTTATGCTGAGACTATATTTCCAAGAATTCCTTTCCTCAGGTAGTTCTTGGTTACAGCTTACTAAAAGTGAAGTTGGGAAAGACTTAGGAGGTTAAGGAAAGCAGTAGCAATTATGCCTTATTGATTAGAGGCAGTAAGAGATGGATGCACATAATTAATAACCATGAAGAACCAACAACTTTCTATCAACTTCTACCTTGGCTCCAGCAGCAATCACCTACTTTAGCTGGACATTCCTAACTTGCAGATTTGCCAGCAAACACGGAAAACTGGTTCAGTTGCATTAGGGTGGGACAATATTATTTGACATTCATTTAAGAACTTGTTCAATTTGTCTTACACAAAATATGTATGTTTAGTAGTAAACAATAACTGCTAATAGCTTTAGAAATCAATATTCCTTCTTAAATTAACCTAACTCGTTTAGAAAAAAATAGGTTAAGAGTTATGTTTTCATCTGTTAAGCGTAATGTGTTTTTAACCTTCTAATTAAAAAAATTTTTCAAACATTTGCTAATCTTGAAAAAGAAATGGATAAATATGAGGCATAATGCACATTTTGAATTATGTAAAACAATTATAAAAACAATTTCTAAATGAATTTTATTTTGGAAACTTTTAAAACAATGACTTTTTGTTCTCTCTAAAGATGAGGTCAGTATTTAAAATATTTTAATATTTACAATGCACATAATATTGAAGAGCTATCTTTATCTTTGCTATCACAATTGACATGTACAATAATATATTAAACCATTATTTAAGCTTATTTTATGAATAAGTGTATCCCCTAACTTTTGCATTGTTCCTTTGTAGCATCTTTATTACATTCTGAAAATGTGGCCACAGAATATGAGATTTACCTGAGGGCAATGATTCTATTCCATTTTACGGCTACAACTTATGTGTCAGAAAGTGAATACGAGAATCATAAAACATTTGTCACCCAAAAAGGAAGGTTAAATTTATGACCCAATGTAAATCCTCAATCAGTTGGAAATATCAAGAAATACATTCCTTATATATAGATCATTTTTAAAAGTCTAAATAGAAACAAGATTGAAACAAAAAAATCAAAATAATTTGTTATATTTTAAAATATAACATCTGATTTTGATACAGGTTACATATGATCAATAAAATTTTGGTAATTTATGAAATAGTTTATTACTCTATTTTCTTAATTATTTTTACTGTGCATATTTTTGTAACTAATTATTGCTGCAGGTTTCAAACCACTTAGTTTTATTAGCTCCTTAAATTGTGCTTGGATGTGTAATATGTCAAAATAGGATTGAGTTATTACTCCAAATTTTATGGAATTGACATTGAAAATATTTTACAGATTGAACTGGAATTTCACTTTGAAATAATAAACAACCAAGTTTCTAACAAAGACAATGTACTGTAAGGTATTATGAACATTACAAACTTGAATAAGGTATACTTTATCATATTTTTATGTCAATTGATTGATAAAATATTTATAGTTGTTATCCAATGAGTTTTACCTATATTGATATTATTTTAAAGACTCATCCACAGCTCTTTATGACTTGACATGTTCAAATAGATTTTGACTCATCACTGTCTCCTTGATTTAGAATCAAGAACATATCCTTGAAGAGGGTGGTGTGGAGTTAACAAGTGGGTAATTATGTTTTTCTTGGAAAAGAAACAAACAGGCTTCATAAGAACAGTGACTATGTTACAAGAAGAAATTGTATGTTGTTTTCCAAATCCATACCACATTTAAAGATTACTTCTGAAATATTGGAAAGAAAGTAAACTAAAATTTGGTAACAAATAGTTCCAAGACAACTTTGCAATGTAGTGCAAATTGTAGAGGGTAGGGGAGACTTAAAATCCAACAAGTTCTTGAGATTGAGGTACAAACAGGTAACAAAATATAGTCCCTCAGGCTTCAAAAGCTTACACATTCTCTGAAATGCCAGAAGCACTATTTATTTCTTCACTTTTTGCCTTATTGCACACTGTCCCCAGATGATGTGGTACGTGGTGTAAATTAGACAGTTTATTGAATATACTTTTAGTCCATCTTCTATAACACACAAGACATCATTTTCACAGTGTCACTTCAGAGGAATAAGGGCAGACTAGAGCAATATTTTAAGTCTGACTGGGTAAAAAATAGTTTGGGAAAGTGCAAGTGCTATATTATTGTGATAGCTCAGTGAGATACATAGCACACTGGATAAAATCTTAACTATGATCATTGAGTCAGTTTCCTGTATTTGCATAAAATACTGTGTGATAGATGTACATCACTCATGAAAAATTTGGGGGTTCAGGTATAAATTTATTCCATTCAGCTTATGCTTTACCATCACAATCATCATCATTTCCAAATCATGACATATGCAAATCTCTGAATTTTTGCTGGATCATGGAGCTAGAAGAGAGACAAATAAGGTTGAGATTGAAATACTTTACTCATCTTTTGTATTTGATGATTATTACAAGTCAAGCTATATATATACTACATTTTTAAAAAGATAGAGTTACTCTTAGAAGAAATGGGACTTAGAAAAGCACATATCTAATCATAAAGAAGGTAACACTTCCACAGAGATAGAAATTGTAAGGAGTGAATAAGTGACAGTTTCAATACCTACAAAAGTATTGGGAATTATGTGGTAGTGGCTTTAGTTTTTACAATTCTCAGACAAATGAAAAAGAAGTTTTCTATAGAAAATTAAATTTTATTTTGTGAATATACACCTTCTTGTGCCCTAGATTGGACTTTTTTTTTTTTATGAGACAGAGTCTCACTTTGTTGCCCTGGCTAGAGTGAGTGCCGTGGCGTCAGTCTAGCTCACAGCAAC
>CAUYSK010122828.1:0-15353 GCA_963575035.1 Avahi laniger | reverse complement strand
GTGGTGTCTTCTTATTTGCATTGAATCTCCCTGGGGTCCATTGAGCTTCTTGTACCTGTATATCTAGATTTTTAGCAAGGCCTGGAAAATTCTCCTCTATTAATTCTTCAAATAGCTTATCCAGCCCTTGAGTGTTTTCTTCTTCACCTTCTGGAATCCCTATTACCCTCAGGTTCAGATTTTTCACATAATCCCACATTTCTTGTAGGCTTTTTTCTTTTCTCTTAATTTTCTGCTCGATTTCTGTGACTGACTTATTTAATTGGAAGGAGTTGTCTTCAATCTCTGAGATTCTTTCTTCTGTTTGATCTACCCTGTTCTTGAGGCTTTCCATGGTGTTCTGTACTTCCCTGAATAAATCCTTTATTTCCAGGAGATCGGTTTGATTTTTCTTTAATATTTCAAAAAAAAAAGTGAATTTTTCTTCCAAGTCCTGGATTTTTTTGGTGGTTTCTTTGTGTTGGTGATCCATTTTTTTCTTGTATGTCATTCAGTTTTCTTGCAATTCATGTTTGAAATCCTTCTTCTGTCATTTTAGTGTTCTGAGTTTGGTTAATGTCCGTTTCTGGGGAGCTGTTGTTTCTCTTTGGGTGTGTGCTTTCCGTTTGAGTCTTCATACTTCCAGAGTTCTTTTTCCAGTTCTTTCCCATCTCGATGAGTTGTTCCTTCTTGCCTTTAGATTTTCGTTTGGATAATGACATGCCCCATTTAGTCTCCGAGCCAGTAGGTGGTTTTTATGGGTGAGATGTGACCACATCCTTTATGATGAATCAGTAGATGCAGTAAAAGAGTGTGCAGGATGACCTCCCTGTCAGTAGGTGGCACTTGCAGGAAGGAGCGAGCTGCAGTGCTGTTTTGGGGTCCTATAGCTAGCCCTTATTACTCTAGAGATGCCCTCTTGTGCCTCAGGTGTTGGGTGGGGCCCTGGGATTTTCAGGTGTCCTTATTCTCCACCTCAGTGGCAGCAGGACTGGGAATGAGTCTCAGTCGGGCTGGGTTGGGTAAGCCTGCCCTCATTCTCCACAACTGTTGCCAGCAGGGGTCAAAGGTCTGCTCTGTTTCTGTACAAAGTTGCTGGGAGGGCCTGAAATGGTTCCACTCAGCTGAAAGTCTGGTCTTGTGGGTCGGGCTGTCCAAGACCCACACTTTTTAGCAGGTCTCACTCCCTTCCATGCTCCTGCTCTCCATGGCCTCTGCCAGACCTCTGCCAGCAAGCGGGACCTCAGACCAATGGATCTCCCTTGGCTGTGACATGGGCCAGGAGGTTCCCTACCCAGTCTCATAGCCTGAGCTGTCCTTATTCTCCACCGCAGTGGGGGCATGACCGGGAGTCAGTCTGGTTGGGGTTGGGTTGGGTAAGCCTCCCCTCAGCCTCCACAACTGCTGTTAGCAGGGATCAAAGGTCTGCTCTTTGTTTCTGTGCATAACTGCTCGGAGGGGCTGAAATGGCTCCACTCAGCCGAAAGTCTGGGCTTGAGAGGTGGGGCTGTCCAAGACCTGTACTCTGGAGCAGGTCTCGCTCCCCTCCACTGTCTCCTTCTCCGTGACCTCTCCCAGGCCTCTGCCAGCAAGTGGGATCTCAGGCCGATGGATCTCCCCTGGCTGTGACGTGGACCGTGAGTTTCCCTACCCAGGATCGCAGCCTGAGCTAGGTGCACAGCCCTCTTTTGGGAGGAGGGTTGCCACTCCAGCATGCTCATCTGTCCCTGAAGGCACGCACTCCTCAGTAGGCTCTTTCACAGATCTCTCTTTTGTGCCCAAGAACAGTGCAATCCTGACCTGTGTGTACAGGGTCTGGTCTGCAGGCCTGTCCCCTGGACCCTGGTGATCAATCCCTGACCCTGCCAGGGGAGAGGTGCTGCTCTTGAATCACCTACAGGGTGCCCAAGCTGGATCGATTTCACTCCACCTCGGGATTTGCCTGACTCTCCTGGAGTCCCCAGGCAAGTAGCACCTGGGAGAGCTGGTTGGTAGGGAACTCGCAGTCTGAGTACCTCTCAGTCTGCTGTAGGGCCCCAAAAAGAAAGGTCCCGTTCCTTGGAGATGCCTCCGTGTGATGGCTAAATTGTCTCTCTGGTCACCCACGGGTAGGGAGGGGGAAGGAGAGAATGGAGAATTATGGCGTCTGCCGATAGGCTTGGGTTTGCACCAGGGAGGTGCCCTGAGGGAGCTGGGAGCCCGGCGCTGTGTCCGCAAGATGCCACTTCTCACTGACGGCAGCCATCTGTGGGCTGGTGTCGGCAGGTCTCTCCAACCGCTCAGGAGCCCACCAACAGTCCGAGATGCGAGGGAGGGGGAAGTTACCACTCCACCTACCCTTGTTGCTTGTCTCCAAGCCTCTCGATACCTTTCTCCTTCCAGTTCTCCTCTGCAACGTCTTCCCATGGAGTCTCCTGTAGTTTCAGGCACCCTTCCTTCCGACCCACACCCGATCTATGTTTCTCTGTTAGCTCGTTTTTTTCTCTTTCTTCTAAGATTCATCTTTTTTGCAGAGACACTCTGACTGGCGGCTTTTCTCTTCCGCCATCTTGGCTCCCACCCATCAAGGTATTGTTTCCTCAAGTGATATTTTCTGACTCTAGGACTGGACCATAAAAATAACAACAAAAAACATGTATTTGCCTAGCACTTTGCTATCAACTGTGCCCATTGTTCTTCTCTTAGTTATAAAATTAATATGAGCTTATAAAATATTACTTGTTTAAAGTAAAAAGTGAAAGTCTCTCAATCTTCTCTAATCTTACTCCCCAGGGGTAAACACCACTAATAGATTGGTGCATATTCTTCAGACATTTTTTTTTTTGCATATATGGCATGTCCAACAATATTTCACTTCCCCCTTTGTGGTACAAGTTGTTGCCAGGAAGCAGCTACCTAGGCAGGGATTACATTTCTGCCTCTTTTGAATGCAGGTGTGGCCATGTGTATAATTTTTGCCAGTGGAATGAGAGCAGAAATGATTTGTATTGTTGCTGGACCAAAGTTTTCAGGAAGTGAGTGTGATTCCTCCACACCCTCTTTTTCCTTCTTCCTGTCAAAGCCCTGGGGAATGGCAGAACCTCGAGATGAACAGACCCTACCTGGGTCTTCCAATCACTGAAGGAAAAAGACCCAGCTGCCAAACAACCTTGAACTGAATGTGAGTGAGAAATAAATTTCTATTTTGTTTGAAAAAAAAAAATAATGCCTAGTTTATGCACTACACACATACACTATTCAATCAATAAGCAATGTGAAATTGTTTATAAAATTTTCTATTTGCAACCTTCAAATTTATAAAATGAAGGATAGAAGTTACAAGCACAATTCAAATAGTCTCTCTGCACACTTTGGAAACATGTGACAAAGAGCTAATACTCTACCCAAATTACTAGATAAAATAAACTTCATTCAACATTTATATGGGTAACCAAATAAAGGTATTGGTGGGATGACAACAGTTGAGTTCACTAGGAAGCAGATTCTGAGACCAGTTTAGCTTGCAAGATGTTTATTAAGCGGTGCCTGCAGTCTTGGTTGAAGGAGGGAGAAGGAAGGAGGGAGCAGCAAGGAAAAGTTGATCTTCGAGGTAAACTCAACAACAGCCACAACCGACCCTATGGGGAGCTCTGTAGCCACCAGGACCCTTCAGTGTTGTACCAACTAGATCCCAATATGGATCTGTCATTTTATGTGGGCCACCCTGGGAAGGGTGCTTGGGCAAGGTGGCTATGTAGCTGGGTTAATCTCTGAAAGGACTGATAACGTTCTCACTTCTCAGGGCATCAAGCCCTTCACTGTTGGAAGATCTGGGAAGCACAACAAGTGTCTAACCCCTGGAATGTCTGTGTGTCCGGGACTACACCAGACAATATGGAGATGATACATGAGTAACATATTTAAGATATAGTTCTCTCTCTCAAGTGAAAGAATAAATGAAACCCACAAAAATGAAAAAACAATCACCACATGTATTCACCATCAAATTGATATTAAGTGATCAACACTTATGTGAATATATAGTAGTAAAATTCATTGAGTGTGGGACAGGTGGGAGTGGGGAGAAGGGGATGGATATGTTCGCACCTAATGGTATGTGCACCGTCTGGGGGGTGGACACACCTAAAGCTCTACTTGGGTGGGTCGAAGGCAATATATGTAACCTAAATATTTGTACCCGCATAACATGCCAAAATAAAAGAAAGAATAAATGAAACCATGTAACACACATTTGAGACACACAGCGTACTTTGATAGTGTCAGTTCTAATACTTGCAAGTTGTGTGTGTTTAACTCACAAAAATTTGTGTGGTTCTAGTTTTTATTTGAAAGTTGTAGATAACAACTGTATTAGTTTTCTATTACTCCTTTAACAAATTACCACAAACTTAGCAACTTAAAACAACACAAATTTATTATCTCACAGTTCAGTTCTGTAGGTCAAAAGTCTAGGTGGGCTTGGCCTGTTTGCTTTGGGCCGCACAAGGCTTGAAGTCCAGGTGTCCGCAGGGCTGCCTTCCTCTGTGGAGGCTCTCAAGGAGGATACATTTTCTTGCTTATTTGTGATGTTGACAAAATTCAGTTTCTGACAGTTATGGGACCAAGGTCCCCATTTTTTTTTTGGCTTTCAACTGAGGGCCAATCCCAGCTTCCAGAGGCCACCTGCATTCCTTGGTCCCTTCCTCCATCTTCAAAGCCAGTCACAGCAGATCAAGTCCCTCTCATGCTTTGAGTCTCTCCTGCATCTTCTCTTGTCATGTCTTGAACTGACTGTTCTACTTTTCTCTTTTCCTTTGAAGGGCTCATGTGAACAGATTAGACTCAAATAATCCTGGATGACCTCTGTATTCCAAGGTCCATTACCTTAATTTGCAAACATTTTTTTGTCTTGTAACATATTTACAGATTCCAGGAATTAGGGTGTGAACATCTTTGGGAATCATTCTTCTGCTTACCACAGAAACCCATGGAGTTGTGTGAGAAGATAATGGTAAATGCTTGTATAGCTGACACAGGGTAAACCCTCAATAAACAAAGCTCATGCCAGAAGTCTGGAAAAAGAGGCTGATTAATAAGTGCTAGAGTCATCAGTGGGGCTTCACGGAGAAGAAGGGCTGATTCTTGAAGGAAGGGAAGGATTTAAATGAAGGAAAAAAATGGGGAAAAAAAGGCTATCATGCCACGAAAATAATGTAAGCAAAAGAACAAATGCAGCAAGTCCCAGTACCAAGACACAGGCTTTGAAGACCAGCAGACTGGAATTCAAAGGCTTACTCTGCTTGTTATGAGGTTTGTTATTATAAGCATTTTAATAAATCTCTCTGGGCCTCAGTTTCTCTTTTAAAATTTTTTTTCTTATCTGTTGAATATCCATATTCTAGCAGAAAAGCAAGGCACTTTCATATCCTCCTTTTGGCCCTTCAGTGTGACTAATTTTGGAAACTCAACTATCTTCACAGCCATATTTCTGGTTATTCCAGAAATCTGAGTAGATTCATCTGTAATTGACTTGTGTCTTTCTAAAATGTTGGAGTGAATAATTCTGCAAGGTTCATGAGCATATGAGAAGAAGATCTAGAGCAGTAGCCTCCAAACTTATTTGATGTTTCACCCCATTAGTGAAAATGTTGGAGAATGTACTTCTGATATGTGAATAATGAGTATATATGTTAATCTATTATAGTAAATATTAATATATCTGAATTACATTGAAATTATTTTATTTTAGATAAAAATAATTATTAGCAGAAGTGATAATATATTTCTTTTACATTACAATTGATTGTTTTGCATATATATCCCCTAAAGTGCCTTTGGAGCAGAAATCTTCTTAAGTTCAGCCAGAATGCCACAGTGTTTACTTTCTGGCAAATCTGTCCCTATTGCACCTGCACTGTGTGATACATCATCCTTCCTTTTTGATTTGGCCAAAGAGCCATTCTAACATGTATATAAAAAGGATATTTTTGGTCTCATCATAAAAGATTGAACTGGAGTGCCTTCTACTTTACTTAATGATGCACAAAGAAGTAAGCAGGTCAAGAACATTTTTCAAACAGCCCAAAGTTGCTTCTGATCAAGAATTCAACGAAACTTGTTCAGGAAACTCTGGAGATTAGGAAGGAAGGTACAGTAAAATCACCTCAGTGTGCATGTTTCCTGGGGCAACCCCATCTGACAGAAGAAGCTGGGTCCCAGCCCCCAAAAACTACCACACGGCCTGCCACTGCAGGGAGGAGAGCCCTGGGGAAGCTCCACCTGGGCCCTTTTCTTTTAAGGAGGGTGGTGTTTAATAGCTCAAGCTTCTTTCTGAGGAGAAGACTGTGTTTTGCCTGCATTGCTTCTGAGTCCCCTTTGTCACCATGGATTATGGCTCTGACTTCAATATTAGGATTGGATCCTTCCATGTATCTCCCCAAAACTGCTCTTACGTCTCCCAGTTTAAAATCGAAAAAGTACCCCATGCATCACTTCCCTCTCTCATCACAATACTAGTGCATAGGGTTTGATTTTGTAGAACTTTATTAGAGAAGTTTAGATTTAATATTTTTTAAATGAGTCACCGAGGATTTTGTCTTGAGAAATCATGAGATTTTAGGATGATGATCTTGTCCATGGATTGGAGCAGCATAGAACATGGTGGCTTGGAGGGACTGGGAGTGGAGAGCAGGGCTCTGAGTTGTACTAGCCCATAATCCAGTCATGGTGTGATAAGATGTTCACTTGGCTTCTCCACCTTGTTTGGAATGAAAAAAGAGAGAGTCATGTCAGTGGCTTACAATATTTATGGTAGTCTGCAATGCACATTGAATGAGTGAACTGCTAGATGCTATTCTTCATTCCATATGAAGGTTTAAGCAAATAATAAGAAAAAATACATTTGAAAAGGGAAAACTGAAAATTTGATCATAAGTATATATTTTTAAACTTCTGTTTTTGTTTTATAATCCATCTTGGGGATTACAAAGGAGAAATCCAAGTGGAGTTGAATGTTTAGGTAATACATTTTTAAAGAAGTCAGATGTGGCAGGGGTGTGAGAATTCTGACACAGAGTTAAAAAAACAGCTTAATGTTCTGGTCCTGGTGCTGCTACCAATTGACTATGTGATATTTGGCAAAATCCTTAGGTCTGTAGTTTCCTCCACTATAAAAGAAAAATATTCAATAATATAACTACAAGATTTCTTCTTGTTCTAGAATTCTGTGGTTGTAAACTATATAAATAATGCCTGAATTCAGGGAAAATTCATTCTTCTATTCTTTGTTTTAAGCATCATGCATCATTTTTCAACCACTGTCAATTTTTCATGTGTATTTATATTTTATTAATCTACTGCAAAATAGGCCTATTTCAAAGTTTTTTTTTTTTAATGATCACAGAAATAGGTGGATCAAAGTCTTTTCTAAAAGGGAGTACTATATAAATAAATAATCATTATAAGGTATTCAACAACAGCATAAATAAAATCAACATTTAATAATAATAATTATTTCTTAATTAAAACACAAATGATCAAAATCACGATTTCCTCTGGAGTTGTTGCAGTTTGAAAGCAACAAGAGATTTCCAAAACAGGAAAGCCAAGCTAAATGACTTTAAATAATTTGAGGAAGTGCAAGGCACATATATAGAAGGATTCTTCAATTATCTGTGCTGGTGAAAAAAGGCATTACTGCAAGGAATACAAAAACAATTACGTTATATCTGACTCTGGCCTGAGCTTACAAAATTATGATCAAACATGTCTGTGTCTAGTGTCCTAAGAATTAGCAGCAGATTAAATAACGGGGTTCTAATCCAAGAAACATAGGAAGTGTCCAGTTTCACCACGCAACCAGTGCTCTGAAAAGAACAAAAATTATTACCTCTACCTCCAAAAAAATAGGCTAAACTGAGTTGCCTATTTCTTCAAGTTTACTTTCTCTAAGCAATTAATATTTTGATTTAAATAATACTCATTTTTAGTGGACTGGAGTCAGAAGATCTGTGTTTAAATACGGGCATCTCCTTTTACTAGCCACATGACATTGAACAAGGCCATAAACTCTTTGAACTTCAATGTCATCATTTGGGACATGAAATTAATAATAGAGTGATAACTATCCTGTGTTCTTCAAAGGGGTATGAATAAGACACAACGTGGTGTGGAAATTACTTTGTAAACTAAGTTCATAATAATTTGATATATTATCAGGAATAAAATAAAACAAAATGTAATGATGTAAATGAAGAAATAATATTTTCTGCTTTAATTAACTTTATATTATATGCACATACTGTCAAATAAACCAAATTAAAACAAAAAAAAGCAAAACATGACTCTACCTTCAAGGATAATATGATCTACTGTTGAAAACATATAGACAAGAACACCTAACATTTTTCCATTAACACCATGAAAGTTTGAATAAATCACTAAAACTCTCCAGAGTTTAGTTTCCTCAGCTATAAAGAGGGGGTGTTGTTTGGCAATGTCCATGTTTTCTTGAAGCCCTAAAGTATGATTTGAGGAGATGATTCAGAAGAAAGCTGACATTTGACAGTGAGATTTGGCATTAATTGAAGAAAACATTGCCAGTGCATCTTGCTTAATTGCAGACACAAAAATCAAACAGAACAATAGTTATCTTTAAACAATATAAGTGTCTAAGAATAGTAGGTATAATGATTGACTAAATAACCTGCACATAAATAACACTCCACAGTGACCTGGAATTTTATGATAACCATGACAACCAAAACCTCATGTTGCTAACCTATTATGACTTTGTTTAAAAATACAAAGTACTGTAAGACACCATGCAGGACTGCCGGGTTTTCAGGTAGACTCTCAACTTTGGCATGTGTGCCTTCATAAACCCATAAAATGGGCATTGTACTTTGCACGGTGCCATGTGATGCTGTTTTCAGTAACCAGAGCACTGTAATTCTGCAAGTAGCTTCAGACCTAGGCTGTCAGGCAGAACACAAGTGCTCAATCTTGAGGGACTGGAATTCTGCATTTTTCAAATCAGGGCTGTAATAAAAATGATTCCTTAGACTGCATAGTGTTTTACATATATTATCTTATGTGACTACCAAGTAGGTATGGTAGCACAGAATTCCCCAACGACATAGATGGAGAAAAGGACACATGTGATTGAAGTCACACAGCAAATTCATAATGCAGCTAGAAGTAGGCTTCATATTTTTCAACCTACAGTCCCATCTTTTGTTTTTTGTCACTGCTCCAGACTTGTCAACAATAATCCTGGCTACTGTTTACTCAACATTTACTATGTGCCAGGCACCATGCTAAGCTCTTTAGACACTCCATTTCATTTACTCAAATTTTTGTCTCTGCTGCTGTTTCTGTCAGAGAGAAAAGAAATTTGTTATTATTTGCATTGAACAGAGAAGGAAACTGAAGCTTGGGTAGAAAAAAACAAAGCACCTTGCTCAAGGTCACATAGCTACCAAGTGATGGGGCCAGGACCCACAGCCATGTCTGTCTGACTCCAGCCTCCCCTAACTGCTCCCGTCAGCAATTTTTGTATCTCTGGCAGTTGCTATCTCAGAAGCTTCTCCTTCAGGGAGTTTTCCTTGAACCAAAAGGCAGTTTGACTTAAACGTATCAAGGCAGTGCAATGAAAGACTCTGACACTATTGCCTTTTTAGGGTCTGTGGCATCTAAGACGGGAATGTGATATGATTTTTATACGACCTATACATGCTGAGTTTAAATCCCATGCCCAATGTTTTGGAGCTGAGCTCGCTATCAGGCAGTTTTTCCCAATTTCTGCTTCATAAAATGCACTCAATAACTACATATATATTTATATGTATATCTACCTTGGAGCTTCCTCTTGTTTCACATGCTCAGGAGAATTTTTCTTTTGATCATTGACAAATATTATTCTAAAACTTTCACACAATTCAGGATGCTCAAATGCATTCTTAATGATCTTTATACAGAACATAAAATATTCCTGAAAAACATTAATTCTATCTCCCACTACAGGCACTCACTCATTCTTCCTCTCCTTGCATTTTTCTTCCTTTCTATCTTATTTTTTCCCTGCCTCCATTCCTTTCTTTTTTCCTTCCTTCCTTACACAGAATGTACATTTTATGTAAATTCACACAGATCATAAATAATAGTTCCTTAAGAAACACCTCAACTGACTCAAATAGAAAGAAAATGCATAGAAGAGGAAGAGACATAACAGTTTGTAAATTTCACAGAGAAATCAATAGATTAATACAAATTCAGTCTCTTCTCCCAGTAAATCACCCCTCTCCCTTACAAGCAGTCAGCATAGACCATGTTCACATCCCCAGTGTAATAGGTAGTTTTGTAACTCTGTTTCTTTGCCTCTGCTGACCCCTCTGCCTGGAATAGTCTCTCAGCCTCCTCTGCAATCCTCTTGACTTTTTCTGAAAGACAGTTCAAGGGTAATTCTGTAACAAGCTCTGTGAATCCTAACTTGCCTTCCTCTAGCTTCCCACTATGTATCGCACAGAACTCCACTGTAACAGCTGTCACTTTGCTGATCATACTGTCTTTGTGCCACATTGTGTTCATTGTCTGAATCCTAGAACATCCACAGTATGGAGCACTGCGTAAATATTCAATATATGTTTCAGGAATTAATAAATTCCATAAAAACACTTGTCAACTTGGTCTATATAATTTGAGTACTAGGATAGTGACTCTAAGTGTTAGGGGATTCATTTCATTCAGGTTATTCTCAAAAATATTTACTCTGTGGCTTAATCCTGAGTAAAAGGATTACAAAGGAAATGGCTGAGAATAGGAGAATTCACGCCATGGAATGAATTATATGCAATGAAAACAGCTAACTGAAACACAAATATGTACAGAAAGAGATAAATAAGGCATTCATACAACAGTGTCTGCGTCTACCACAAGTGGGTTATGATTGTAGGCCTCTGTGGAGTAGCATGAATAAAAGATTAAGTTGTGTGTATTTGATGTAGGTGGATGAGTGGGCAGTGCAGAGAACTGGTAAAAAAAAAAAATGTGAGAATATTCAGATTAGGTATTCAGAAGTACCTAAGATAAATAATTCATATCCCTTTGAGAGTGAAACCTCACAAATGACAGTCACTAAAAGTATATTTACATGATACCTTAAACAAATTTTGTGTACTGTTTTTATAATAAAAATGGAACATTTTCTAAATGAAAAATGTATTTCACATATGTACAACTAATATATGGAGACTGTGTGGAAATGAGAATGACAATACGGTTTCCTGTCTTCACGGTAGGTCAAAATCTAGCAGAACTTGTGTTTAGAATAAAACAGAGTGTGCAGTTGGTATTCAGAATTCTCATTTGAGCTGACTTTCCCAGTCACCGCTGGTAGTGACAACCCCTGCCTACCTTCCAAAGGATTTGCAAGAGGAGAAAACAGAATCATCAGATGTTAGAGCTGGAATGCTTTGGGGAATCATTTTCTTTTGCAACCCTTATTTTCATATGAGGAAACCAGAGTACAGAAAGATGAAGAAACATATTAGGTAGTTAAAGAAATAAAAAATGAACATATTTGAAACTTGGACTGAGGGAGGGAGGGGAGGCAAGGGCAACACACGTAACCTAAACATCTGTACCCCCATATTATGCTGAAATTAAAAAAAATAAAATAAAAAAATAAAAAATAAATAAAAAATAATTAAAAATAAAAAATAAAAAAGAAATAAAAAATGATAGAATTAGATCTAAAACCCAGGATTCCTGATTCTCAGTCCAGTGCTCTTTGTCTTACACCAGGCAATGTCAAAATCCACTGTAAGATAAAATACCAAAACTACTAAGCTTAATATTCATAAGAGTTTCTAGAAGGACAAAGGTTTGCTCCATGTTTCAATGTCAAGTCTTTCTTTCCTTGTTCAAAGAAAGAGTGGCATGCACCACAGTCCTCTAGTGTCATCTGGTGGCTAAATCAGGGTAATACAAAACATAAAAAATAAAAATAGAGTACGTATGCACTTTTGTTTATTAACATTTCTGTAGGATAATTAAATCCAAAATTTGGAGAACATATTATAATTTTTTAAGATAGTGTTTCATGGTTTCCTTCTGCCTTAATATGCCTACAAGTAAGATGATATTTTATATTAATTTTATTTTGGTAATAACAATGAATTATTGCCAACCCTATGCCATCTGAGCCTAACTAACAAAATCTATTCAACAAAAATTCATGAGAGCCTACTAGGTGACAGAAACTGTTCTAGCCAAGGGGACACAAAGATATCATGATCTCTTTCTTCAGGAACCTCACAGCCTAGCTGGGGAAATGAGCCCATTATGGGGAACTATAAAACAATGTGATAAGAGCTGTAATTAAGATATAAAATATGCTGCTGAAGGAGTGGCTGACTGGCTGGAAAGTCAGGAAGTCTTTGGAGAAAATAAGACCTTTTAAAATTAGTCCTAAAAAGTGATTAGGAGCCTGACTTAAAAAGCAAAAGCTCAATTCATTCTCTCAAATATAATAAAAACCACCTACAATCAAAATATATTTTTATTAAAATTTATTCCATGAGTATCATTGTCAGTGACATTTCTTCATTATTGATTAACTTGGTCCTTGTATAAAAAAAGTATAGGCTGCTTTTTTTGGTTAATGACACAGGGGTATACCTAATATTTTCAGTTTCTCCTATTTCTACCTTTGGTGATAGATTCCAGGGACAGAACCCAGAATTGTCTGCCTTTAAATATTCAAGCGTTACTTATTTAGTGTCTTCTATGCACTAGATACTCCTTATGGTACTGGAAATAAAACAGTGAACAAAATTTGTGCCCTCGTTGTACTTACCTTCCAGAGGGGAAAATAGTCAATAAATGACTGAGTAATATATACAGTAAGTTGGATGGCTACAAATATGAAGAAAAATTGTGCAGGGATGGGGCCAGGTAGTACTGGGGAAGGAGAGTGTAATTTTAAATACAGGGAAAGCCTCCCTGAGAAATTGGCATTTGAGGACAAATCTGAAGGAGGTGATGGAGGGAGACATATGGGTGTCTGGGGAAAAGTGCTCCATGTAAGGGGTACAGTCAAGAGAAAAGCCCTGTGCTGGGAGAGTTCTTGGAGTGAGAAGCATACCGAGGAGGACATTATGACTAAGAAGTGAGGCCTGGAAAGAGTCGAAGAAATTAGGTCTGAAAAGAAGAGGGAACTAGATCATGTAGGGCATTGTTCGCCATTGTAAGGAAGGTGGTAGAGATTCAGAAAAAGAAATAGATGTAAAAAATATATAAAGTAAAAATTCCAGGGAGTACCAAAGGACACTTCCAATTAAGGGTCAAGAATTTAAAGTGAGACTGGACAGTATCCTTGTTTCTCTCCAGCTGCATCAGCTGCATAGGTGCAGGCACAGAGTAAGTGGAAAATTGAATTTAAATAGGGCCTGAATTTTATAAGACTAACACAATGAAGAAAGAGGAGATGGAGGCTATTGAGGGTGTTTTGGGAGAGTAAGACTGTAGAATATCAGTTAAATAAGAAGGGGACTGAGAATTGTAGGGAATGGGAAAAAGTGTAAGTACAGGGGGGTCAAAGAATGTTTGCAGCCAAGGCACTAGAGGCAATGAACTGAAAGGTTAGGTGATGATTGGTGAGTGAGATGCTTGTCATTGAATGTATGGAAGGGTACAGTTATTGGTAATGAAAAGTTCTAAGGTACAGCCAAGAACCTGTGTAGCTAAAGTAGAGTGGAAGTAAGATGGACAATCTCTCCACATCTAGGTCCAGTGATATGGGGAACAAATTAACTACTTGAGGGCACATATTCCCTAAGTTTGTTATTGCTATGTTTCTTTCAGCAGATATTTGTTGCAATGCCATCTATATTCAGAGCAATAAATGTGGGCTTCTTAAATAAGGACATTAGCACTGTACAAACCTGCCATTTATTTTGATAGATACCAATCTGCCCATATCTGTTGGCAGGTACAGCATGTTTTTGAGAAGATGGGCATTCACACCCCTAGGTCCTAGGAAACCACATTGGGCTTCCCTGTGTGTCTTCCTTCTGTTTCAACGGAGAATGTGATTCTCTCATTCCTCCCTGTGGCATTCAGCAGAAAGAATGGTGCCGGCAGGTTCCAGAGTGGAGGAATCCAACCAAGTAGCCATTCACATTGTCTCGTAATGGTGACACTGTCTTCAAAGTGTTTTCAGAGTCTACAGAGGAGAAGTACCCAAAAGATATAAAACGTGCTAGAAATTCAATCATGCACCCTACGTAGCAGATCACAAAAATATAATTGGCTACTGATTTCATTTTAGTCTTCTTTTCTTACAAAGTGTATATTTTTGAATTTGTTCTCTTTTTTAATTCACACAACCCTAATGACTCTTCTTTGACAAGAATCTTTTACTCTAACAGTTCAAGTCATCCACATGCTTCTTATGAACAAGGGCCTGGATCCTAGGGGGAAATGGAAAAAAATGATGAATGAAATCCAGTCCTTGAAGGCTAAAAGCTTGCTGTAAAAAAAGAAGTTTGGTTCACATTGCCTCCCTAATCCTTTGGCTAGACAAGAACAGAATATTGTCTAAAGCCTCCTCACATCAGCAGTTCCCTGGCATAGTGCCTGGAAATAGAAATTTTTTAAATTTATGACTGACAAATAAAATTGTACATATTTGTAGGGTACAACATGATGCCTTGATACAGGTATACATTGTATAATGATCAAATCAGACTAATTAGCATACCCATCACCTTGAAGAGAGATTTTTGAATGCTCTATTTACAAGGAAATAGGAATTTTTGACAGGCAACTGAGATGCTTCTTGTGCACACAGCCATCCTAATAATGCATCTCTATTTCTCATCTGGATCTTCCCTTTAATAAGTGCTGAGAGATCATACTTTCCCAATTTTTTTTCTTATTTCAGTGTTTTATCATGTGTATCATGTTACTATGCAGAAGCTCAATTTCCCCCTTTGTTTACTATAAAAGTAAACTTTATAGTCTTTGATTGGAAATACAAAGTATCCTAAAATCTGCCTGCAACCTATTTCTCTGACTTTGCATTTTTTTTATTATTATTCCAAGGTACTGTGAGGGTACAAACATTCTAGTTACACTTTATGTCTTTGCCTCACCCAAATGCAGGTTAAAGGCATGCCCTTTCCTCCATTTAGTGCTCCCCGTGTCCTTTAGTTGTAGATTCGCCCCCCATCCCCCTAATCCCTGGAGAGTATTTCTGCCATGTGATTTTAAAGTAATAAGATCTATGTTCATGTTACAATTGAATAACTTCCAAGGGTTAAAATTTGTTCACTATGTAGACCTAGGAATACTGATAAAATTTCTTATCCTGCTTAAAAGACAGTATGAACCAT
>CAUYSK010122827.1:0-17310 GCA_963575035.1 Avahi laniger | reverse complement strand
TAATTTTTTCTATATATTTTTAGTTGTCCAATTAATTTCTTTCTAATTTTAGTAGAGATGGGGTCTTGCTCTTGCTCAGGCTGGTCTCGAACTCCTGAGCTCAAACAATCCGCCCGCCTCGGCCTCCCAGAGAGCTAGGATTACAGGCGTGAGCCACTGCGCCCGGCCCATGAGGACATTCTATCAAGTGAAACGAGCCAGACACAGGACGAATACTGAGTGATTGCACTCATATGAGGTACCGGAGTAGTCAAAGTCATAGAGACAGAAAGAGTAGAACGGGGGGTGCTGGGGGCTGGAGGAGGCAGGATGTGGAGCTACTGGTTAAGGGACACAGTTTCAGTTTGGGAAGATGGAAAAGCCCTGGAGATGGGCGGCGC
This sequence comes from Avahi laniger, assembly GCA_963575035.1. NCBI lineage: Eukaryota > Metazoa > Chordata > Mammalia > Primates > Indriidae > Avahi > Avahi laniger. The sequence continues at coordinate 16,930 of CAUYSK010122827.1, read as the reverse complement.
TGATGGCTGCACGACAGTGCGAATGGACCTGATGCCACCGACCAGTACACTTAAAAATGGTTACGATGTTAAATTTAATACGATGTTAATTTAATGTGTGTATTTTGACACAATTTTAAAAGTAAATAACAAAAAAAAGAAGAGGCCTTATATGCCTTCATGCTTTTGAGAGAGACGGCACCTTTTCATTGAACAAAATGTGTGAAATCTAGAAAATCAGTTAGAAAATCAGTTAGAAACTACAAATAAGGTGGAACTCAGCTTTCTGAAGGCATAAACCAAGTTCCTGACATCTTACTAGGAAAATCACCACATGGGATGCATCCTACAGAGTCACAAAGACGCTCTTACCAGGAAATGTGGGCCGAGCTTCCGGATCAGCCTGCCAGCAGAGCTGCATGAGGTCGATGACCTCCTTTGGGCAGTTCTTGATGTCATCCTCGTCGGGCCTGTTCCCAGACTTGATGCATATTATCAGCTGCTGCTCACAGATAGCATCTAGAAAGCAAAGAGGAGTCTAGGTTGAGACTTTCTTTTAGGTCCAGCCCCTCTCTCAGGCAGGAAGGTGACAGAACTTGGACGATACTGCTGATTTCTCTCTGCCTAGGCTGTGCTTGTGGTATAGCTGCCTCATTCTGGGGCAGAATGGCTTTGTGACAAGGAGCTGACATCTTCCATTACTGAGATGATCAAACAGCATTTCAATATCTGCAGATGAAAGACAAAATTCATAACAAAGCTGCCTGCTGGTAGACAGAACAAACGGATTATGTGGGTAAAGCTAATGGCATGCCCTAGATTTTAATACAAATGCAAATACAGTATAGCCCTTGCCTTTATAGAGCTCAGTTTAATGAGAGTGATAATTGCTATTCAAGAAGGAAGGACAAGAGGTTCTGGTAACACAACCATGACTAGAATGGAAGGTCTGTGGAGGCTTTGCTGAGTCCAGAAAAATCAGCAGCTACAGAACATCTCTTTGCAGATGCTCTTACATCTCTGCCCTGGCCTGTACGTCCACTTGCCTTATGGTCAGATCCAGAATGGGGAAGGAGGACTCTCGAGGAGGATTCCAGGCAAGGGACATGAATTAGACTGGCAGTTACTGAAATCATGATGCCTCCCAGAAATTACTCACTCGGGGCAGTGGCACGCTGACCAGCGAGGAGGGGCAGGGGATAAGGCAAGAGAGAGAAGCAAAGGAAGGTTCTGAAGGGCCTTGTCTTCCACGCTGGGGAATCTGAACTGTATCCTGAAGGTCACAGGGAAGGATTTTCAGCAGGGTGAGTGAGAGGGTCACATTTGCCTTTTAGGACAACCACTTTGGCTGCCACAGGGACAGTGGACCTCAGAAGGAGCCAACAGAAACAAGGAGGGTCTGAACTAATCAGAGGCCGATGAGGGCAGAGAGAAGATTGGACAGGCTGGAGATGCATCCTGAGTCATATAGGTATCTCGAATTCATAGGTTTTGAAGTCTGATTGAATGTGGAAGAGGAAGGGCGAGGTCGCGTCTGGAAAGATGCTAAGGTTTCTGGCTGGGCAACTCAGGAGCCGGATGGAGATACAGCTTTCTGAGCACATGCAGAGCAGTGAAGTGGGCCAGGTTGCAGGGGAGTGTTGAGAACATGCGCTCGTTTGGGGGATGCCGCTTTGGAGGACCTTCTGGTGCGAGGGATGGATCTGACCATGAGGCAAGTGGATATCCAGGCCAGGGCCAAAGACAGAGATGTAAGAGGCATCTGCAAAGAGATGATCATTAAGCCACAGGAGTTGAGAATCACCCAGGAAGAATGTGTAGGAAAATGTCTATCAGCTTATGCACTAAATGAGCTGAAGAATGTCTCTGTTCTACCTGCACAAGCCACAACTTACTCATCTTTATGATTCATTGTTGACTAAATTACCCACAGTCAGGACTGGGAAAAAGCAGTTTCTGAATGAAGGAGTAAAGTGAATGAGTGAAAGTATAAAGTGTATGCCTTGCAGTGTGAAAGGCTAAGTCATCACAAGCAGAAACATCAAACCTTCCTGTTCAGGAAGAACCCTGGAATTTTACAACATCTCCCAAGCTTAGGTACACTCTGGAGGCTTCTATTCATTTTGTAATCTCTGATTTCTAAACTGGGATTGCTCATTCATTCAACAAAAATTTGCTGAGCACCTGTTATGTTCTAGGTACTACGTGTGTAGATGCTGAAGAGACAGCAGTGACTAACTCAGATGTGGTCCTAGCCCTCATGGAACTCACAGTCTAGTATGTAAGATCGACATTAAATGAACAAATAATTATAAATCTTAACTAATTTCATTGAAGCCCACTGTCTCATGTAATAATGATGATTAATATTACAATCCCACTTCTCTACAAATGCCTTACTTTCATATGGCTCCTTATTTGCAAATATTGCCCAAAGTACTATGGCAAAGCTGTACACGTCTGACTTCTCCGTGGGCTTTGCATTGATGTCATTCAGGTGCTCCGGGGCCATGTAGTAGAGCGTGCCGCCATTTTTCTTGGAGGTGCTGTTCACTTTCCTCTGCTCATTGTGCTCTTCTTTAGTTAGTTTGCTCCACGTCTTAAAGGAAGCAACGCCAAGATCCGCTATCTGCAAAAGGGACCAACGCAGTGGGATTGTTCTGTGAAGGCTACAAGCAAAGTAGATTTGGCTTTAACTTTTGGGCTATCCAATGTATGTGAGGTACAGTGAATTTTCCAGAAATGGTGGCACTGAGCAGGTTTATAACAGCTACTTCCGAAAAGGCTCATAACCATCTGGAAAATCTCCCCCAAGAAATGTTCACGTGAAGTTCTGGTATCTCGATAAAAAAAAAAATTCTTATGCAATAAAAAAAAAGTAGATGATAGTTCTGACATGAACAACAATAAAGCATTTTTATTCAAATCTGCGCATGTTTTTCAACTATGTCTGGGACTAGAGGGAAAAGCGGTATTTTCTTCTCTGCAGATCTATGTGGCAGATGGTGACCAGGTACTACACCTTCTACTTCCCCCAATGGTGTCCAGAGGCCCACGGATGCGAGTGTCCAAAGATCCCAAAGAAACACAGAGGATACGGACTGTGGTGCTGCTTGTTTTGGCGTGGTAGCCTGAACCTAAGAGAAGATGGGATGGGAAGAAGGGAAAAACAGACAAAAGAGCAGAGAGAGAAATACCAAGGTCAGATACAGAACAGAGACGGAGGTGGCAGGACAAAATGCAGCACCGTGCAGTTAAGAGGAAACCAAAGCTGGCACTTCCACGTCTGCCTCTGAGAATCCAAGCAAGCATCTGGGGATGAATTTTGGCACATGATTGTCTAAAATTAACAGATTCTAACCTAGAATATAAGACATAAGGTACTGATTTAAAGGAAGACCCTTCTTTAGAGACACAGGAATAAGCATCTGTGCCAGATGAGGACAAAGTGCTAGCAGCAGAATCTTCTGGTAGGGAGGGACACCTGTGCAAGCAGGCCCTGGGTCCCCTCATAATGTCACTTTCCCTTCCAGATTCCCGTGCTTGGATCCCTGCTGCCAAAGCCAACTAGATGAGACGCTCCCCTAGTTAAACCTTGCCCTTTCATGGACAAAAGACACGTCGCTTTCCCTTGTTCCCTTTACTATAATCAAAAGAGAGTTACCAAAAAGAAACTGATTTTTTTTAATGCAGATGGAAATAAACGAATAAAAATTATAAATCAGCCAAATTTCAAAACAGAAGTTTTTGATGCCAAAATGGCCAACTCACTACTGATCTGTCTCTCGAGCCATATCTGAAATCTAAGGATTTTCTGCACACACCTTCACATTACTCTGCATTTCCAGAGGAGGAGAGTCTCGCTCACACAGATCTCCTAGGGAAAATGGCCCATTCTAGGTGAACAAGGTTAATTCTTGAATGTTTTCATCGTCTGTCTAACAAAGGAGGAAAACACACTCTAGGAAAGAGGTTTTCTCGTCTACCCCATTCAGTTCCATTCCTCCCGTAAGATATGAGTTACATCCTGACAGCTATCTCCTGACTCCATTAATCCTGCATCTTTCCTTTTGAACCTTGGTAGAGCCTTCTGGCACCACCAACACTAGATACAAGCTGAGCCAGGTCTTCCTTTACCATCTACCATTTACGAGAACGGATTTACAGTGGAAAAGTAAAACTAAAAATTAGCCAACCTTCTAGAAGCCTACAGATTGTGGTTTACCTTAATGTGGAAGTCACCATCAACAAGGATGTTTTCAGGCTTCAAGTCCTTGTGTATCACACCTTCTCCATGTAAGTAGCACATTCCTTCAATGGTCTCCGCAATAATTCTTCCTTTTACAGAAAGTGGGATACTGATCTAAAATAAGTGATATTAAGTTTATGAAACAGAAAGGTAATCAAATAAGCCGAAGCAACTGTTTCATAGCAATAAAAATCTATCCCAGACCAGGACGGAGGGGCGGGGTCTGGACCTGAGAACACGGTTACCAGGTTTCCTTCGCGCAGACGCTCTGCAGCACTGCCGTGATTGCGAAGCAAGAGAGAGTTCATTTCAGGGCTAAGGGCATTCATGTTGTATTTGTCAGTGTAAAAACAAAAATTCCATGCCAATCTGGCAAAATATAAAAATGCTATAAAATTAAGTTCCTTGAGAACAAAAACATATATTATTTTTATTATTTAAGATTGTATCCTTAGTACCTGGTGTGGTACCTGGAATGTTTGCTGAATGAATGGATGAATAAATATACAAACATTTTCTGTTATATACTCATATGATCTGATAGTATGTTTATTTTAAATATGGGAATGATGTCATGGTAATGTGCATGTGAAATAACATAAGAGAAAAAAACAACACGATTACACACTGATTACAGCCATGCAAAAATTAATCTATTAGATAAACATGATGCTAAAACTATGCTGAAGTTAATTAACATCAATTTGGTGGCCTGGTGTCAGATATTTCAGGTCTTTGTAGAGTCTTAGGTGACTCATACTCATAATTATATTCTACTTATATGAACACCCATGTTAACATAATATAAACAATTCCAGTTTCTAGTATAGTGATTAAATTTTAGTTTGGCTTAACTCTGAAAAGCCAGTTTATCAAATTAACAGGATGTTTCCTAAAAATGTATGTGTATGTTGGTTATTGGTTAACAGGAAAATAATTTTAATGATGAACGTTAGATTCCCAAGTCTACCCCTCAAACCATATTTAGGACATAATGTACCTGAACTACAGCATTGACAGCTTGATCACCATCACACAGAGAGTAGAAAAAGATATCTTTTCCCTTCTTCCTTGGCATACCTTTGGACTTAGGAAAAAATTCTGAGCAAGCAAAGGGTCCCCCTCCCACCCCCTTTCTGCGTCCCTCTTTCGGGTCCTCCTGACTTCCTGCCTCAGACCAAACTGGCGCCCCGGTCTCCGCCTGATCCCGCAGGAAGCCCCAGTCCCGAGTGGCTCCTCTCCCAATCACAACGCCTGCTTCGGACAGCTCATCTGAGCTGGTTTGGGGAGGAAAGCAATCGGATCAAAGCATAACCCACGTTTATTACGATCAATGAATCGATCCTATCCTTCCCAAAGGTACTTTCGAGAAATGTCTGTTCACTTGGCAATCATGGGGTAGGGAGAAGGCGGGAAAGGGGGAGCATCTGCCTTAAAGGCAGCCACATCCCACCAGCCTCCACGATCTACGCTCTGGTGGAATCCAGTGCTTTGCAGTTCCCGGAGTTTAGCAGGCTCCCCACGCCATTCTCTCTGCCTGGACCACGTATTCCCTAATTCTCTACTTCGAAAACGCCTACTTGTCCTTCAGAGTTGAAGCCTTTCCCCGTCTATCCCGGCGGGTGGGCGCCTCTCCTCGCACTCCACAGCGCCCCAAGTCCGTCTATGGAAGCCCCGTCACGCCCCAAGTCCGTCTATGGAAGCCCCGTCACGCCGCACTGCTCGCTCACCTACCTGCCTTTCACTCGTCTCCAGCCTGTTGGCTCCTGACTCCTGAGAAACTAGCACAAGGCCTTCATCTTAACAGGCTCATAAACTTTTTAAGATGTTTTAAAATTCTTTGGTTTGGGTAAACAATTTTTACTTTCCTGATTTAAATCTTATCCAGTGTTGTTGCCACTAATGTTCTACATTCAACCTAAAATAAAAATGTCTTGAATGGTATCAAATTATAACCACTAATACTCCGTCTTCTCTTACACTCGTGTAGAGTGCACACAACTTAATCAATCAGTCCATACTTGTCACAGTCATTTATAGCGTGGATGCTTTCACCAATCAACCCGCGTTTGGCACCATCGAGCATATACCCCACATCGGACCACGTGTTTCACAAAGATGGGGCCTAGCTCTGGACTGCGGGTTGCAGAGTGGCTGACAGGCATGGTAGACAGCCAGCCACAGCACTAAGACACAGAGTGCATGACACAGAGGACTGTCAGCAGGACTGAGAGGACGGAGACCACCCCCAGGACAGCGAAAGGCAAAGAAGATTTAATGAGGGACTGACTTCAGAAAATCCAACTACTAAGCAACTCACAAAGGGATTATTTATACCAGTGAGGCACAAATGAACAGCACATGGCAGCCCAGCCATGGCAGCACATGGCCGCGTGCGGGGCACAGGAGTGCACATGCGGTGGGGACTCCGTACCTCGGCTTTCAGCACGCGCATCAGGTTGCCCTTCTCCATGTACTCCATGACCAGGGAGTAGTTCCCCTCTTCTATGATGACGCCCAGGAGCTTCACCACCCGGCTGTGCCTCAGTCTGTTCATCATCTTCCCCTCCTCGAGGAGGGACTCGTTGTACCTGTGGGAGGGAAAGGGGCCGCGCTGAGATGAGCAGAGCCAGTGCCCCAGAGCCCTGCCCGCACCTCGCATGCATCACGTCACATGTGCGTTAGTCACACTCCTGGGTGTGTTCTGATCTCTTCCGGGCACTGACCATGAACCTTGGAAGGCAGAGCAGTTTCTCATTCACCTTTACAGCCCTCCTGCCCGGTAACTAGCACTGCATGCTCAAGAAACATAAAACCAATGAATGAATGGATGGATGGATGAACGAATGAATGAAAAGGATGTGACAGCAGCAATGTAACCTGAAAAAAAGATTGTGCTGCAGGAGTTGCAGGTTCCGGTGAGGCACGATCACACCACTGCACTCCAGCCTGTGCAGCAGAGCGAAACTCTCTCTCAAAGAAAAAAAAAGATTGTGCCGGACGGTACAGCAAAAAACACAGCCTCTCTCCTAACCGCTCTGACAAGGAGGGAGAGCGGTACGACCACTCCACTGATGGCTTTAGAGAGGTTCTTGGAACCTTTCAGGAATGAACTACCTTTTTTTCTTTTTCATACTTAGGGCTGGTGCTCACCAAAAATGTGAAGTGAATTAATCTATCTTCACTGATACTTCCTGTTTTCTTCTCACTGCCTCCCTCACCACCCTTATCTTTTTGTTTTTCTCAATTTCCTTCCCCTTCATTTCTCTTCCATTATTTACTGGCCATACCCAGGCTCGGAATCCCCATCACTGATGACAACTGGTGTCATCCCCACCCCCGACATCGCACCAGCGTCTGTCTCATTCTACACCCGGCAGCTCGGGCGCCCACACTGACCCGCACCTGCACAATAGCCACTTTCCGTGGCCAGCTTGGAGCGGGGCCCACCCGCCTCTGCTCCCAACTCACTCAGTGCACTTGGGCCCCGTGTAGACCTTTTTCATTATCACGAGTCCATGGGTTCTGTGGAAACACAAAGACACCTTCCCGAAGCCTCCGCTGTCCAGGTCTTTCCTCTCCAGGAAGTCACTGGATTTCATCTTAATGTCATCCAGGGACATGTCTGGTTGCCTTCTGAATGCTCAAAATTATACTTTTTTTCCCTCTGTAAAGAAACCTTCCTGTAAAGAAAACAGAGGCTAACTCAGGGCAAAAACATACACTTTTATAAAGTCCCACCACGTGCTTGGTGTGCCTTTGTTTTTCTGAAAATAGACTTACAGTCTGTAAAATGAGCTATTTTTCATATTTCTAAGAATCACAGAAGACCCTGATTTTTATTCCTTCAGACTTTTCATTTCTGGCGATACGGAGCACCAGAAAATCTTAAAAACCCTCCTGCCACTAAAGGACCTGTATATGTTGGATAACATAATGCAAACATGCATTCAAATGCACAGCGGAGCTCAGTGGAAAGGAAAAGAACTCTAGAGACAGAAAAAAAAACAGGGCACCAGATGTGAGCAGTGGCCCACATGGCAGCCCTGTGGGGCACTGCCAACCTCACCATCAGGAAGTTGGGGCTAAAAGCCCAGCCAGGGACAGGAGCTGAGGTCAGGGCATGCAAGAAAAGAGGGTTGGAATGAAGACCCCCCCTTAACACGGCACCGCTCCATGTGCTACCCCTCCACGAAAGGATGAACTAGAAAAAAGCAGCTTATCAACAGGCGAACGTATTTGTCTTGGATTGGACATGCAGTATTTAAACAAGTCTGTGTGAATTCGTAACCTTGGGCCTGTCTTCAAACAGATCTGGGCTTTGAATTGAAGCTAGTAAGAGAAGGCCAGGATTCCCCAAACTGAGAACTTTATACAGGAAGTGTTCACAGACTGATGACATGCTGAGGTTACAAGGTGAAAGCAAACACAACACCAAGCCAGACAGGATTCCCCCAGACAAAACTTACTTTAACATGAGCCCGCTTTCCAAAATTATAAAACACAAAAGAAAAAATTCACCGCGAGCCAGATCCTGCAGGTGCAACAAATAGCAGCACTCGGCACCGAAGAGCTTCAGGTAAACGAACTACTACATAGCATTAGAAAATAAATAAATCTAAAGTAATTATGAACAAAAAAAGGAATGTGAGGAATATAAAAGGGACAATGCACTCTCTAAAAGGAATAGGAAGATGTGAAAAAGGATGAAAATTTGGAGAACTTGTCAGTTCTCGACAGTGCTATGAAGCATGCAATGTCAAATCTCAAAACAGAACTATCTGGTTCACCCTTCTTCCCTTTTCTTCCATTTATTCATATTCATTCATTTTCCCCAAACTGAAATGAAGGATAAAAATCCACGGGGAATCACAATGAGATACCACCACACACCAGCCGGGATATCCAAAATTAAGACTAACAGCACCAAATACTGGCAAAGGTGAGAAGCAACGAGAATTCTCATATTCTCATACATTATTGGGAGGAGTATAAAATGGTACAACCATTTTAGAAAAAGGACTGGCAAAGAGCTTTGTGGCAAAACAGAAACTCCATGCATACCAACAGGACATACACGCTGGGGGGGGTGTGTGTGTGTGTGTGCGCGCACACATGAGTGTGTATGTCTGTGTTTTGAGAGGCGAGTAGAAGAGAGCATATGGATGTTTTATATTCCAGAAATACCCGCATCTCAATACAGACAGTGAAAAATATCATTTGATAGGGCATGAAATACTCATTGAAATTTCGAAGACCATCAAAATAGCACCTACATATTTTACATTTCATAATGCATATATTTTGCTTATAAAACTAAACGTACTTTATAAGTATGACTCAGCAATTCCAATTCCAAGAGAAATGAAAACGTGTGTCCAAAAGGACCTGTACAATGTTCACAGCAGCTTTATTCATAATAGTACCAAACTGGAAACAGTTGTCCATCAATAAGAGAATGGGTAAAAAAAAAGAAAAAAAAAACCCTGTGGTATATTAACACAAAAAGATACTACTAGCAATAAAAATGAACTATTAATACACAAAACAGCAGGAATGAAATGCAAAAAACATGACGCTGAGTGAAAGAAGTCTCGTACAAAGGATCTATACTATATAATTCCATTTATATGAAGTTCCAGAATAGTCAAAACTAATCTGCGTCGGAAAAAGAACACTGGTCGCCCATGGGCAGGGTAAGGCCCGAGATGGGGCATGAGGGAACTTTCTGGGGTGCTGGTGATGTTCTACGGCATCGGTGAGGGCTAGAGTTGCCCAGGCATATGCATTTGTCAATACTTAGCAAATGTAGTCTTGAGAATTGCAGGTAAATTTTACACCAAAGGGAAAACCTGTGAACACATGGAATCCCAGTTAATGGTAAGCATGCCGAATTACGTAGGCGCGTGTGTACTGATACCTGCAATTTACTTGGACATGCATCAGCAAATCAGACAGACTGATGCACAGCATGGGGAAACGGAGAGGGGCAGCTCTGTGACAAAGCAAGAGCGTGAGATGATACCGACAAGGGGTATCAGGGAGTTCACTGTAAAACCTTTCCGACTTTGCACTTTGATGCTTTTCATAATAAAATGTTGGAGGGCAGGGAGTTAAAGAATAAAAAGTACCTTGAGGAGGGGGGTCTGAAAATAGTCTTGTCCAGTAGCCTGCTGCAGGTGGCTCAGGTGACCAGCCTCCTACACAGCGTCCAGAGGCTTCGGGCTGGGCCTGCCTCGCAAACGAGGCCGCTTCTAGGGGACCTTCCCCACAGCGCTGGAAGACACTGCCCAGCAGGAGAAGTGCCCTTGAGGAAGAAGGGCAACGGAGACAGGGGCGCGGCTTGGGCTGAGGGAGGCTGCCTGGATAAAGGCGTGGACCCTGAGGAGCCCAGGGCGAGACAGGGGCTGAAGGTGAGACAGTGGGCGCCCATAAGGACACCAGGGGCCTTCCATGCACGTGAACTCTAGCTCTGTGACTCATTAGCCCTGTGACCTCAGGGAACTTACGTAAGACTCAACTTCCTCATCTGCGAAATGAAGGAATAATGAACCCTCACAAAACTGCTGAAGATTGCATGGGAAAAAGGAATATACGTGAAACTGTCTGTGTTGCCTGCTTTACGGCTCTGGCCTCGCCGCCCACCCAGACTCCCAGAATGCATCACTCTGCTCAGCAGGTCTCTACTGGCCAGTGCTCGGGAAGGTGAGATCGGGGTGGGGGCAGACGGAGGCATAAAAGACAGAACATTGACTTTGCGCCTCCTGTTCCGTTTGCTGTAGGTCCCCGGAGCATGTGCAACTTCCCCGCCACGTGTGGTAATCTGTCCTGCCTCTCAGGGCACCTTCTCCCGACCTCTTGCCTGACTAGATGCTGCTCATTCCTCAGGTCTCAGCAAACTGGCATTTCCTGAGGGAAGCCATCCTAAGTTTTCCCGTTAGACGTTTTTACAGCACCATGTACTTTTCTCCTGAAACGGCTAAGACAGTTGTAATTTGAGAATTTTTTCCCGTGAAGCTCACAGAAGGCAGGAAGCTGTCCTGTGCGCTGTCTCCAGTGCCTCGGAACCCGACATGGCAGCTGATCATTTAATGGATAAGTATTTTTTAAAAAGAACTAAATTAAACTATCTAAAATATTTTAAAGGCTATAGTTAAATGAATTATAGCATATTAATAAGATAAAATATTATGTAGCCTTTCAAAATTGTTTTCAAGGAATAAATATGTAAAAATAATACATATTTATATTTGTATATATATCTCTGTGTGTGTATATATATGAAAGTAGATACAGATAAATGTACAGGAAAAAAGATATAGGGAAAGACACCAAAATGTTGACAAGAATTATATCTGGATGGTAATTTGTACTTTTTTACATTTTTACTACATTTTCCAAATTTTCTACAATAAACACAAATTAAGTCTATAATAAAAATTATATTTTTTGAAAGGAATAATTCCTTGACTCAGTAGTTCTTTACTCTAAGGAATTATTTAATAAATCAGAGATGCTGATAGAGATTATGCACAAGGATCCTCCTGATAACATGACATAGAACAGCAAAAGCACATAACATAATTAACATGTACAAAGGAGACGTTAAGTTATGGCCCATCCATACTCTGAAACATGTCTAGGAGTTTTCAAAAATGATGCTGTATAAGAATGCTTAATAACATTTAAAAATGCTCACAAACAGTAAGGAAACAGGAACTACAACGTGCTCTGAAATCTTTTGCCCAAATGGGATGAGGACTATGAGGAATTCTACCTGGTATCTCTCTTTCAGTCCAGGCCACGTCTCCTCAAATTTGTTAAGACCAAGCAGGACTTGCAGTGCCACCTGTATGCGCTGGAGCTCAGGGGAAGGAGGCCTGGGGGGCGGGGGGGGGGGGTCCGCCAGACTTTGTGAGCTCAGCTCCTGACCCAAGTCAGTTCTCCTTGTAGTCTTGCCATGCTAGTTTAGGCAGATCTTAATCATATGCATCATTTGCATGGTTTCCAATGATTTCTTTTGTTTTTACTATCCTCCTCCACCCCTTTTTCCCTCATGGACAATTCAACCTTATAAGCACTGGGTATCTTAGGAAGGCCTTGTAAGTAGTTTAGTGAAGGATACCCATGAGCCACAAAACACTGAATTTAGGCAGGTTATATAGCCATGTTATTACATAGCCACGTTACAGGGTAATTAATGAAGGCATACTAATTTCAACTCATAAGATAATTGTGTACATTTTAATGAAATTTGTTAATGTTTTTGAATAAATGGATATTAATTCAGGAACTCAGGGAAGTGATTTTTTTCTATTGAAATTATGGGAAATTCCAAGAAATTTCACATATTGCCTTCTAAGGCAGGGTAAATCTATATATCAATATTCTAACTAATTTGTCCCCATTTCTCCATGATAATCATGCATAACGAGAGTATGATAGAAAATGTTCGTTGCCTACTTGCCATTGCCCCCTTCTTCCCTGCTAATAGAACTCTGATTTTACTCGGGTATCCAAGTGATTATAGCAACCTGGTGCTTTGCCCAGATAAACAAGAGCTCTGAGCAAAGAAGGGCCAAATGATCATCAAGAGACAGACTGAAAGAGTTTAAACAAGCATTATCACGTACATGAGCACATTATGACTCATGAAGTAAATTTTATCATGATTTCAACTTACAAATGAAGAAACTAAGATTTGGAGCTAAATGATTCACCTAATGTGGTAGATTTTGGAATCAAACTTTTGTCCTGATGCTCAAACTTTCACTCTCAATTCACTAACACATGCTGTTTCTCTAGATAGCAAACATTTTTTGTCTTAGAAAAATCCAGATGCAAAGACCCAATCTTACAGCCTTAGTCACACATATTAAATTAGTATACTATAGTCAGAAACAAGGGAATCTACAGAATTTCAAAAACACAGGAAATATATGGTTCAAAATCAACATTGTACAGATTAATACGGTCAACCATTTTTGCCAAAATATAATATTCAACCAAAGCATGGGAAATTATGTATTTTTTTCAAATTCCTGGATCATATTATGTAAAATGTTATGGATTAACAAACACTACATAGTAGCTTGCCCAGTTTGGAAGTTGCTATTTTAGGAATCTTTCTTAATACTCATTCAGATTCACAATCCTGAAAGTACAACATATTTCTGGGGCAAAATATAATGCACATAGATGAAAATTAAAATTAATCATTTTTGCTGTTTTATCAGTAAAAATAATAAGGGTATACTCCAAATTTCATTTTAAACAAGGCTTGTCAGCACTTTGGTGTATGGAAGAGCTGCAGTATTCCACAAATCTAGTTGATCACAATTTTCTCCTTAGTGCACCTTCCTGGCAGTCACAAAATGCGGATGAGTACTAAGTCACTACATTTCAAAGTTCGCTCCCTGCCTTGGTTTCTTCAAGTGTAAACAAGGGAAGAACTAATAGTGGCCTAAAGACATGAGGACTTCAAAGTTCCTTGATTAGAACAGCCTCACGCTTTGCCCAAGACAAACGAGAGCTCCAAACAGCCAAAGGACCCCAGACCTCCTCCCCGCACCCATCCTTGCGAGGCTTTGTCGCGTGCTTAGGAGAGGAGGACGCAGCCTATCCTCTTCAGAACACTGAAGAGAGAGTCTGTAGGACTTCATGAAAGCAAATGCCACTGACGACCAAAGCAGCTTCCTAGGGTTATGACATTCATCCCTTCAGCTGCTGTTCACCACTCCTTTCCCATCTGCCAGCTGACGTCTAAGATTGCACAGAAATACTCTTGATGGGTTTCGAACCAGCTGCGGCCCCAAGTGCAACACTAAAAGGCCCTTTCCAAGGGTTCATGAGAAGTCGCATGCAGGGACAGAACTCTGCTAAGCAAGAGCACGCTCTACTTTTTCTTAATGTTACTACAATAACAACCCATCGTCCCTACGAAGACAATAACGCTGTTCACACCGAAGCGACTATTCCACTGCCACACCCCAGTCGTGGCCCGAGGGCAGGTCTTCGCCCTCCCGGCTTGCGCCCAGACCTCGGGTGACAGAGGAGCGTCGCGGCTCGCGCCGCAGCTGACAACCCGCAGCCGGACTTCCGGGAACGTCCGCGCCCCGCCCCTCCCGGCGCAGGCCCCGCCCCCCGCCCCCGCGCGCACGCCGGTGTCAGAAAGCCCGGCCGCCACCCGGAAGCCTGCTGCCCACGAGCTTGGCGGCGGCCACGGCCTCCACGCAGACGCACTCGAGAGTTACTTTCGTTTCCGCGGCACATTTGCCGAGGCCGGGGGAGGGAAGGAGCGGCGCTGGGAGAGACAGCGGTTACCCCGACGCCGCGGCAGCCTCGCCGGGCGGGCTGGGGCAGGGTGCCCAAGTCCGGACGAGGGGGTCGCCGGGGCCTGGGCTCCGGGGGCTCGGGAGTGGCCGCCCCGCGCCCGCCCGCTCACCGCGCCCGGCTCCGTGGCCCCGCCGTCCAGCCGCGCTCCCTCGGTCTCGCCCGGACAGCCGTGCTCGGGCGCCCTGACCTGTGGGCCGCCGGGACAGCCGCCCTCCGGGAGGCCAGTCGGTGGCCGCGCGTCCGCGTTGAGTGCGCTCGGCGGGAGGGCGTGGACTGCGCGCCCTGCCTCCTCCCGCCGAGGAGGAGGACTGTCAGAGTGCCCGCCCCGCCGTCAGCCAGGCCTCGTTCCCACGTTTTAAATCCCCGAGCTCTCTTGCCTGCTAACGGGGCGCGCTTTTACTTTGTTTCAAACGATTCGGTAGGCCTAAAGAAGAGAAACCTCTGCTCGCGAAGGGGAGACGGCTTGACCTAGGGGGAGACGGAAAGCACTGGTTGAGTTACAGTGGGGACACTACCTCGGAGTGTCCAGGAGCTCTACGGGTTAGCATACGCAAATTACCATTCATCTCCCTTCATCTATAGAGTGGGGTTACAGAGGAAGAGATGTGATGATTATTTAGCAGCCCTTCAAAATGTGAAGTTTAAAGCAAAATTGGAAATACTGTTATATTAAAATGCAGGTTATAAAATGTACACATGATCGCATATTGTAAAAAGATACATATGTCAAGAGAATGAGAAGATAAGCCACAGACTGGGAGAAAATATTTGCAAAAACATACCTGATACAGGACTGTTGCCCAAAATATACAAAGAACTCTTAAAATGTAACAAAAAGAAAATGCACAACCTGATTAAAAGTGGGCAAAAGATCTGAACAGACACCTCACCATACATATGTGCATATGAAAAGATGCTCAACATCATAGCTCGCTAGGGAATTGCAAATTTAAAAAACTAGTGAGACAGTATTACACACTTACTAGACTGACTGACAGCCAACCCACTGACAACACCAAATGCTGATGAGGATGAGCAGCAATAGGAACTCTGATTCTTTCCTAGTGGGAATGCAAAATGTTACAGCCACTTTGGAAAACAGTTTTGCAGTTTCTTGCAAAGCTAGTCTTACCATAGGATTCAGCAATTGCACACTGAAATGAGTTGAAAACTCGTGTCCATTCAAATAAGTGTACACAAATGTTTACAGCAGCTTTATTCATAATTTCCAAAACCTGAAGCCAACCAAGATGTCCTTTACTAGGTGAATGGATAAAAAAGCTATGGTATATCCATACAACAGAATATTATTCAGCACTAAAAAAAGGAGCTATCAAGCCAAAAAAAGACATGGAGGACTGTTACAGTATATTTCTAAGTGAAAGAAGCCAATCTGAGAAGACAACATAATGTATGGTTCCAACTATATGAAATTCTGGCAAAGGCAAAACTATGGAGACAGTAAAAAAAGATCAGTAGTTGCCATGGGGTTACAGGGAGGGAGGGATGAATACATGGACCACAGGAGACTTTTAGGGCCTGTATAGTCTGATACTACAATGGTGGATACATGTCATGATACATTTGTCAAAGGTATATAGAATGTACAACACGAAGAGTGAAACCTAATAAACTCTGGGCTTTGGTTGACAATGATATATCTATGCTAGTTCATCAGTTGTAACAAATTTACCACACTGATGCAAGACGTTGATGGTAGCGGAGACTTTGGGGGACAGGGTGAGTGTGGGAGGGGATATGTTCTTTCCCCTCAATTTTGCTGTAAAACTAAAACAGTACTAAAACATAAAGTCTATTAATTATTGTTAAAAAGATCTATACATATGAAAAGAGATTAAAGGGATACTTGTTCATTCAACAAACCTTTCTGTCTACTGTATGCCAAGCGGGTACTAGATAAGAGCATCTGGTGGTAGATACAAGTGATACAAAAAGGAATTCATTCCTTCAATAAACATCTACTGAGTACCTGTTCTAGGCACAGAAGACCCAGTTGTGAATCAAAGACAAAACTCTCTACACTGCATTCTTTCCCATTCTAATGGGAAAGACAGAAAGAGTTCCTGCACCATCACTATCCTCTGGACATCATGTGACCTTCAAACATTGGAAGCTGGGCTGAGAAAACTGTGTGGGTTTTTTTTTTTTTTTTTTGCTTCGTTCTGTGTTGTCTTCAGTGTTCTAGCTAACTCAGAAATGTGGGTCTGGAAGCTTAACTCATTAGTCCCACCAAAAGCCATGAGAGTAGACTGTGCTTGAGAGGAAGGGACTCATCCCTGTAGAATGCCAGAACAGAAAGGCAAGGAAGCACAGTCAAAGGTGAGGCAGTAAAACCAGCAGGAACAA
>CAUYSK010122823.1:0-16086 GCA_963575035.1 Avahi laniger | reverse complement strand
GCAGGGGTGACGGAAGGCCAGAGCGGCTGTGGCCAGGGGCTGGTGTGGTCGCAGGGGACGCCCAGAGGGCTGACTGCGGTGCGTGGTGGGAAGCTCTGGGTATTTCAGCCCCGCTCAAACACAGAGCCCGGCTGGCTCCTCTGTGTCTCAGGCCATCATTGCTCACAGTGGCGGCCATCCTGGGGTGATTTCACAAAGTTGATCCTGAGAGAGGTTAGTGGGCTGTCCTGGGTCACACGGCTCCCATGGGGCTATATAAACCCAGGTCCCAGCCACCCCCCCACAAGAACTCTTTTTCCCTGGCCTTTGCCGCCAAGGTGCGCTTACCTTCTGTCTCTCAGGTGGTGCAGGTGTGTTCTGACAGCGCACCTGTGGGGCTTCAGAGTGTCGTAGGGAATGGAGGGAACAGCCAGTCTGCACCGGAGAATTGTCCCACCCCCGGAAAGTGCTGGTAACCATCACGACCACTTTGCCACCGGGGACCTAGGGAGCAATCTTTTTTAGGGTGGGCCTGATGCCAGCAGGGCCTGTGAGGATCTAGGCTGCTCAGAGTGGGCTCAGGCTCCAGCTGACAGATGCCACACCGGGAGAGATGGGGCAGGGTAGGGACCCTCTTTCAGCCCTGAATGGGGGCCTGCACCAGGGGCTGGCTGTTAGGCACAGTGCAGGTGCCCCAGGGTCCCTCGGGGTGCAGGTCAGAGGGCAGGAAGATGGGCCAGGAGCGCAAGGGGAAGCCTGAGCAAGGGACCCAGGGGCTGGGGCCTGGGCAGGGGCTGCGCCCTCCACCCTCTACAGGTGGTCCCTGCGGGAAGACCCCTTCTCCCCAGGAGGTGCTCCTGAATTGTCCCCCCTCGGCTCAGGGGTCCCATCTCAAGCTCATTTGCCCTCAATTCTTCATTCTTCCTAGCCTGGCCCCGCCCCGACTCTTACCAGCTCTGCCTCACACGAGCCCCCAGGCCTTCCCTTCCCCGCTTACTGAAGCAATCACGCTTTGTCAAAAGTGGAAATTACTCACCTTCCTGAATGTGAAAGTTAGATTGCTCATTTGCAAAAATGGCTAAATACAGAAAAGTAGAAACAAAGATAAAGCACTGGTGCTGGTTTGGTTTATTTTCTTTCAGACTTTTTCCTATGCATGTCTTTTTTTTTTAACGGAACCAAGTGTTTCTTCATTTCCTACACATATCTTAACACTGCGTTTTCGTCATGCATTTCCCTCCCTGCCCCCGACTTAGGACAATATTGAGGTTTTCTTGGACTCCGAAAATTCTTTGTAAAACACTTTTTTAAAAGACTGCATAATATTCCAGCATATCTATGTATAATATATTTAACTAATCCCCAATTCTTGAGCATTTAGGTTCTTTCCAATTTTTTTTTTTTTTTTGCTATGGTAGAATAGTTTTTCAGAACGTAAATCTGCTTAAATCCTTTGACAATTTCCATGGCCTTCTGGGTGTTAAAAGTCACCACTCGCCTCTTTGGCTAGTCGTGAGCAGACACCTACTCCCTCCCTCCCACTCCCTCCCATGTCCTGCTCCCTCCCTGCAGAAGGACCTGGGAGGCCCAGGAGGCCCCTGCTGGAGCACCCCCTCCTGCCACGCATGGTCAGGGAGCCATCCTCCCCCCGTGGGGCTGCGAGTCGCCGCAGGCTGTGCCCTCGTGGCGGCTGTACCCCCTTTGCCCGCTGCAGCCTGTGCCCTGACCCCGCCTCGTGGGAATAAGGGAACAGTCTCAGGGGCTCTGAGGAGGGTTTTCCTTCCTGATCCAAAGAGACACACGGAAACCTACTGCTCCTCTCCACTGGCCATCCTCTCGTCTGCAGGGGACACCTGCAGCCGTTCTGGTGTCTGGTGACCCTGGCGCAGACATCACCAACGGTTGAGGAGGAGGACGGCATGGCGGAGAGCGGGGAGACCTGCCTTCCCTGATGAATGTTGAACACTGGACCCTGACTCCGGATTTCTGGTAACATCCCTTGTTGTTTAAGTCGCTATTAATGATGGCCGAAGACGTCCCCGCGGATGCTTTCTGCTCATCTCCACAGTCGGGCCTGCCACGCTGTGCGCCTGCGTCTGCAGCAGGCCCGCCCCCCTCACGCTCAGGCACTGCCACCTCCCCCTCCTCGGGCGTTCCTCCCTGCAGCCTCTGTGTCACCATACTTGTGAATCAGAGGCTCGCAGGCCTGGGTGCCGTGGGGCTGACGGGCAATTTCCCAAGGGCGACGACGGCCAGGTCTCATTCGCCGTGGGCCCACCGCACCTGGTGCACCTGAGGCGCTCAGGAGATGTGAGCTCAGTGAGTGTCACTCTTAGTCCCTGCCTTTGGGACTTTTGTGCTTATTGTGTGCTGTGGACTGAATTGCGTCCCCCCAAATTCATATGTAGAAGCCATGACCCCCAATGTGATGGCACTGGGAGGAGGTGGGGCCTTCGGGAGGTGGTAGGTTTAGTGTCCCCTTCACAAAGAGGCCCCCGAGAGCGTGTTCCCATCCTCCCCTGCCATGGACACAGCAGCGGACGCCCTCGGCAGAACGCTACCATGCTGGCACCCTGGTCTCTGACTTCCAGGAACAAATGTATGTTGTTTAAGCCTGCGGTCCCCAATCCCTGGGCTGGGGACCAGTACTGGTCCGTGGCCTGTTAGAAACCGGGTTGCACAGCAGGAGGTGAGTGGCAGGCGGGCAGATGGGCGAAGCTCCATCTGTATTTACAGCTGCTCCCCATAGCACGTATCGTCCCATGAGCCCTGCCTCCCCTCCCCTCCATACCCCTCCAATGGTGTGCGGAAAAATTATCTTCCTTGAAACTGGTCCCTGGTGCCAAAAAGATTGGGGACCCCTGGTTTAAGCCATGCAGCCTGTGATATTTTGTTATAGCAGCCCAAGCAGATTAATCCAATGTCTTTTTGGCACCTGGCCGACTGTTGCTTGACCTGCAGGTGTGGGGCGTGGTCCTCCTGAGCGGGGTGCCTGCACCTTCTTCCTTTCTGGGCCCCTCCCTCCCACGGACCAGCGGTGGAGCACTGGGTGGCCCACACGGCCTGCTCTGAAACGCCCCCTTCTCACTTGCTAAGGGTCCTCAAACAGGGCCTCAGGGACATCCCTGGCAAGGCCCTCCTTCCACTCATGCCTTCTGCCTGAGGCTCCTTGGGAGGATGGTGACCATCAGGGACTGTCCCAGACCAGGTGCCTCTGTCCTATCTGGCCTTCCAAGGCTAGGGCTTGTGTCTAGGTGGGCTCATCCTTGATCCCCCACCTCTTGGAGTGTGACTGACATTTTCAGAGCCCTTGTGGGCCACAGCAGGCATCCCGGGGCTGGAGCAGAGTCCAGCCTGGCTGTCAGGGTCGGCAAAGAGTCCAGGCTCAGGGGACCCGTCCAAGGGGATAAGAGCTGGACAGGGAACAAGGACTGAGTGGGAGGCTGAGCAGGGCTGGAACCGAGACAGGCAAGGCAGGCCTTCAGTGGAGAAAGAGGCCTTAGGTGATGTTCAAGACAGCAAGGGCCTCTACCAGCGAGTCTGGTCCCACTCTGGAGAGTGGCAGGGAGGTTGGAACTTCCACCATGAATGGCCAGAGCAGAAGGGCTTTGGTGTGCAGAGGAAGGAGGGCAGCTACGTGTCCAGGAGGCAGGCCTGTGACAGGGCTGCGAGGGGACCAGTGGGGGCTGGAGGTGGGGGATGAGAGATGCGGTGGCACGTGTGGTCCCGGCCCCCGTGCCAGAGTGTTGCTGATGCTTTCACGGAAGCATGTGGCCCTGGCTTTGAGGGCCCAGGCGTGGCCACACCGCACAGGCCTGTGACGGCACACGGGGGGGGGGGGCACGGCAGAGGGCCTGGGAGGGGGGCGGGAGAGCTCGGAGCTGCTGCGGTGAACTGTTCTGAAACCCACTTCCACTCTCCCTGCCACGGTGACGCTGTTTAACAAACAGGACATCCTGAAAACCGAAAGTGGCCTGTGAGCTTCAGGTGTGACTGTCCATCCCTGTTCCCTTTGTTAGTCAGGATCAACTCCCCGGCAAACACAGAAACTCCTGCCCTGCGCTTTGGCAGCCGGCGAGGGCAAACGGCGCCGCAGCTTGTGTCTAGGTGGAATGAAATGGGCCGTGCCAGGGACCGGCAGAGGGCTGAGGTCCCCTTGGAGTGAGACACCCTGCTGGGTAAGTAACCCAGCTAGCACAAAGGAGACCGGTAGAGGAGAGAAGCCATCCTGCGATCTGTTTCGGAAACAAGGACAGTTGCCTCTAGTTTTCCTCTCTGCTATGTCATACAGATTTTTCATATTTTTTTTTTACTTAATTTAAAAATTATTTTTTACTTTAAAAAAGATTACTTAAAAAAATTTATTTAGAGACAGAGTCTCACTCTGTCACCCAGGTTAGAGTGCAGTGGCGTCATCACAGCTCACTACAGCCTCGAACTGCTGGGCTCAAGCGATCCTCCTGCTTCAGCCTCCCAAGTAGCTGGGCCTGCAGGTGCACGCCATGATCCCTGGCCCAGATTTTACTACATTTCACCCAACTTTTATTTCCCTTCTTCTCTTTTTCCCCCACGATAATAGATGATAGCAGCTCTCAAATTTTTTGGTTGCAGGACTCCTCTACACTTTTCTTCTCCTTTTTCCATTTTTTTAAGACAGTGTCTTGCTCTGTCACCCAGGCTGGAGTGCAATGGTGCGATCATAGCTCTCAGCACCCTTGAACTCCTGGGCTCAAGTGATCTCCCTGCCTCAGCCTCTCAAGTAGGTGGGACCACAGGTGTGTGCCATCATGCCGGCTAATTTTTTTTTTTTTTTTTTGGTAGAGATGGGGGTCTTGCCATGTTGCCCAGGCTGGTCCCAAACTCCTGGGCTCAAGCATCCTCCCACCTCAGCCTCTCAAAGTGCTGGGATTACAGGCGTGAGCCGCTGCGCCCTGCCCCTTTATACTCTGAAAAATGACTGAGGACCCCAATGAGTTTTGTTTATGGTTATATCAACATTTAGCACAGTAGAAATTAAAGCCAGTAACTTTGAAAAATATTTATTTGTTCATTTTAAAACATTTTAAATCCATTACATGTTAACTTTTTAAAGTGAAAAACAACCATATTTTCCAAAATAAAAATCTAGTCAGTAGAGTGGCACTGCTTTTGCGTTCCCACAGACCTTTAAAGTCTGGTTTGCGGGAGCTGCGCCGTCACATCCGCTCCCACGTTCGGTCTGTGGCAGTGCGGTATCTTGGCTGGAGAAAATCGGCCTCCCCACTCCGCGCCCTAGACATGTAGCTGAGAAAGGGAGACCTCATGGACCCCTGGCGGTCCTTGGACCACACTTTGGAGGGCATGGTGTGGCAGCTGACTTTGATCCATACACTCTAGAATATATAGAGGACCATGACAAGACTAGAGGAAGAGACACCTCCGAATATCCTAAACGAAGAGTTGGAAGGAGTAATTGATGAAGTGCTCCGATGGCCTCTTTTTTCTTAGGGAAGGGATGAGCCACCGTCTTGTTATTAGGCACGGCTGTATCAGGTGGGAGACATTTCTGAGGTGTATGCGTGGGAGGAAGCGTGTGCATCAGATATCCAAGACCGTGGTCTAGTGGGCTTTGGTCATCCTCTTTGGTTACCCAGCATCTGAACACCCTTCCTTTTGGGGCAATCCTCCATTGAGTGAGTTTTGGCAGAGTCCTGCTTCCTTCTAGAGAAAAGGAGCCAGATACCTCTCTCCTCATGTTCTGGAAGCTGCAGAATGGATGCATACCCAACGCTTACCCAATCACATCCTCCCTCCTGCTACTTCAATCTTGAGCTTGTGGCAGAGCTCAAGGAAAGAGGAATTACTTGCGGCAGCAGGAATGACACTGGTGGCCTCCTGTTGGTGGCAATGTCATAGGGCCAGTGGTGGTGGCGGGGGCTGCAGCAACCTCACCAAGTGGTCCCTGAGGCACAGCCTTGACTGGGTTTGCAGCAGCATGACTTCCCGGATCCCTGCGTGCCGGCCGAGCTGGATCCCAGCCTCCTGTCCATCTGGGGCTACCTGTGTCTCAACAGCATCTTTTGCTGGGTCAGAGCCCTGCAGAGGGCTGGCAGGACGGCTGCTTCCTCATGCTCAGCGCCTCCTAACTAGCTGGTCTCCCTGCGCCCAGCCTACGCCTTTCCAAAATGCCCCTCTAGGCCTCTGCAGAAGCTCTGGGACGGCAGCGCTTCCCTCCCGCCGTCCTGCGTGCAGCCTCCATGGCCTCACCGCTGTCTACCGAGGGGCCTGAACGCAGGCCCGTCCTCATCGCACCTCAGCTTCCCGGCAGATTCCTCCTAATGGAAACAACTTTTCAAAATTAACGAATGTTTATAAAACGGGGAAAATCACTCATGATCCACCACAAATTTTATAATTCCTTTAGAACGATCTTGTAACATTTTAAATTCAAGGGCCAACAGCCCCGTGTGCAGACTGCCTCGCCCCACAGAGCGTGAGCGGGGGCTATTTTTGTGCTTGCAGGGTTTGGTGAGGCCTCTTGTGCTTCTGCCATGAAAGAACATGGCCCAGGGAGTGCTTCTCCTTCAGCCAGGGACCCAGAACATGGGACATGTCACAGAGCAGAACTGGATTGGACCCCGGCCTGCAGTGTATAACCCAGAAGCCAACATCTAGACCTGAGAAAGAATCTGCAGTTGTAGGCCACTGAGATTTTTGACTGATACATTATTTCACCGGAAAAACTAGTTACAGGATTTAACACGTGCTAAACATCACAGATAATCAGAGTTGCACGGCAAGTTGGTAAATCCCCAGGCATAACTGAGGTGGTATCAACTTCACAGACCAAACATCTTACAACCTGTCACTCCTGTTTTCTGAATGGTCTTGAGGCAGGAGAGTGGCCCGACAGGGGCTGGCCTGCCTGGGGAAGCAACTCTCCCATACCAGACACCCTGGGGGCAAAATGAGACGGGCTGGGTGGATGCGAGGGACCCATCAGGGTTGGGGCGATTGCACCATAGCCTTAAACTGCAGCCAGGAGGGGCCTGTGATCCACCTGTACCCTCAAAGCTACTTCCCAATTCCTCTGACACTGCCTGTTCCTCTGCCCCTTGATCTCACCGAAGGGTAAGCCCTGTCTTTGAGATACTCTTTGGGAGTGGAGAGGAGATGGTGGGGCACTGGGCTCCTGAAAACAGAGACAGGCCTGAAGTTCCAGGTCACTCTGAGGCCAGCAGCATCCTTTCATGCATTTTGCAGAAGCTGCTCTGGGCAGGTACACTGAGCAGCACCGTCTTCTCAGCCTCACGGGGATGTGCTCACACTTGTCACTCTCAGGTGTGCTCCAGTGGGCGGGGGCCACGTCTGAACTACTCTCCACTGAACCCCTGCTGCCTCCCACCGTGCCTGGCTTAGGGAAGGTCCTCAGTAAATATTTGTTGAGAAAATGAATGAATGAATGAATCCTAGTCTATAAAATGTTACACCTGCTGCTGCTCAGGGCTGCCAGTGTGTGTGTGAAACAGAGTTGAGCTCAGTCCCGGCTGACTAAACTCAGCTGTGGCACCCTTGGGCCTTCAGGCACTTAGATACCCAGGGCTAGCTTTTGTTGCTAGCAAGTGTACTGAGTATGCCATTTTAACATGTTCTAAACAGGGCAAAAATGGTGAATTTAGTATTACCTTTCTCTTTTTCTCCAAACTGAACAGGTTTGCCTCATGGCCAGGGCAAAGGGTATGAAGCCCAGTTCAGATCATTTTCATAAGTTGCTAATAATAAAAGTGAATTCCCTGGAGTCTTCTCCACAGTAATAATATAAATACTTCTTTTTTATTTTAACCTCCTTTTGGAAGTATTTATTTATTCTTGGTCAGAAGAACATCACTCTTGTAGGACCTGGCTTTTGCCCTACTGATTCCCTGGTATACTACCAGAACCTAAAGAAACACTGTACTTATCTACCAGCCTGCTGCTGACAGAGCAAAAAGCCTGGACTTTAAAAACAAAACCTGATCCTGCTGGCCATTTTTGGTTAAGGCCACTCTCTCCAGCTTTCCAGTGGTAAGTAATGCTTTATATTTTGGCCAACTAATATTCTAAGATTTTTAAAAATGGACAAACTACTTGTTGCTTATTTTGGTTGTTTCTGAAGAGATGTTACTACCTGCATGAAAACATTCAACATGTTAAATGTGTCACTTTATGACCTAGTACAACACTGGAGCATGTCACTTGTTCCCAAAAGGTGGTGGCTCCTCCAACAGGTACTATGAGAGACCTTACAATGGCGCAGACCTCCATTATTTAACATCTGAATATTAAGATTCATGGATTCTCAATCCCCATATTCACGCCTAATATGCTGACAGGATCACATGTTACTGTGTACATATTACTATTTTATGCAGTCTTTAAGGACATCTGCAAGAGACATATATCTTCACATATAAACTTAAAAAATACTTTAACACATTATACTGCGAGAACTAGAATTCAACATATCACACTGCTAAAATACTCATATAAATACTATATATGCATGGATTCACCCCATTAGAAAAATTCACCTATTAGAATTTTAAAGACCAGTATCAGCAAAGCCCAAAGAAAAACTATTTTAACAGTAGGAACACTAAAAATAACAACTATGCGGTATATAAACAAGTAGCAGGAAAGAGAATTCTTTACATTTGCTGTATGTCAAACAGGTACAATCTGAAATGCAATTTTAGACTAGCAGTGTATAAAAATACTTTTTTAAACAATATTTCTGATAGGGATAGTAGTGCTTAAACAGCTGTGTAGTTATTCCTTTTGAGGACCTACTAAAACAATTCAACTTACTGCCCCCAGCTAGATCTGAAAGCATCAACCTGGAACACCAGTTCTCTCACACACGTACACACCACACACAAGCAGGTATTAAAATAACCTCCTGTATCTACGGTGCATACTAATGAGTCACTGACAGGCATCAATTTCAAACAAGGCAGGAGATGAGGTGCTTGGAGCACGTTTCCAGTTCCAGGTTTCGGATGGATGAGCAAAGAGGCAAAGCAAGGTGAGTTTGTGCATGTTGGCAGGCCACTCTGGAAGAGGAGTTCAATCTGGCATATCGATATTTAACTTGGGGGGTGGGGGAACGTATTTTCCAGGGCTCTGGGTTACGACTACCCTGGCCTTCTTTCCAAACATTGGAGCAATTTTCGGAGCTTCTGGAACAGATATTTCTTCAGCATCTTCACTATCTTCATGATGGAGATCATATGAAATGTTGCCGTATTCTCTTAAAAATGGGAAAATTTCAAGCAGAAACTGACAGAAATCTCTGCGAATCCCAAACCACCAATGGTTGCCCCCCTTTCGCCTAAAGGTTGTGGCCATTAAAGTTATTAACGAAAGCCAAAGGGGGACAAATATGGAGATGTACGAGAATGTGTTGTGGCCGTCCAATCTGTGAACCAGCAGGACCTCAAAAGTGAGCAGGGGCACGACGATCATTATCCAGCTGATGGCCATGGTCACGTGTGTTCTTCGCTGTTCTGCAACCACATCCAGGGACCGCAGAAACAGGAGGGACCAGACGATGTAATAGAGGACAACCAGACAAAGAAATGACATGAGGATCCACAGGGGCACAAACACCACCAGCCACGGCCAGTGAATAATCCTGTCCAGCCTCAGGGCGATGAAGATGAACTGCAGGATGTTGACCGAACATAAGATCTCCAGCTCCAGCGACCTGTCGTGTCGGAAGCCCCAGACGCAGGCGGCCACGGACACGGGTGACACGAAGAAGAGTGGCATGAAGACCAGTAGCCAGAAGTGGGTCCCTCTCTCCACCCTATCGCAGACCAGAACCTCGAACATGAGCAGCAGCAGGTGGATGCCGACGGCGATCAACATGGCTTTGAACTCCACGCAGGCCTCCCCCTCGGTGCGGTAGCGAGGGTTGCGGGCCCAAACGCCCGCGCCCACAGAGGCGCCCGCGATGACCAGGAGTTTCCAGAGCCATATGGGGGCGAAGACGGCCCAGTAGCTCCACTGGAGGATGCCGTCCAGCCGCAGAGGCAGCAGCACTGAGAAGAGCAGCAGGCAGACGTAGATGAGGAACTTACTGGGGTTGAAGTCCTGGAACAGGCCCCTGGGGTTCATGGCGGAGGCCGCCACCCGCCAGCCGGGCCTGCTCCTCCGGCCGTTCGGCGCCCAGTCTCCGCCGCTCCCCGGCCCGACCTGGGCCGGCTCTAGGTGGACATCTGCCGGGGGCGGCCGGGAGGAGACTCCGAGCCGCGAGCGCAGGGGCCGGAACACGTGCGCGCGCGGTCACGTGGTCCGGCCCGAAGCGCGCTGGGGCCCGGCGTGCGCGGGCCCGGGGCGGCGCGGCGTCTACGAGTCGGGCGCTGCCTTTGCCCCGTCACCGCCCGGCTGGGGCCTCGCGCCGTCAGTCTTCAAGCCGCACCCATCAGGGAGGCACCTCCTGCGTGCAGCGTCGGGAAAGGGGCTGGGGCGCCGCTGACTCCCCACCGGCCCGTTGGCAGTGAGCGGGCCGCGACCTTGGGCGGATGCTTCCAGGCGGCGCCCAGAACATGGAGGCGGGAGTGAGCTCACATCCTGCGGGCCGGCCGGGGCGGGGCCTCGGCCAGGCGGGGCGGGGCCTAGGGGCGGGGCCGCCGCTCTCCGTCCCGTCCCTGTCTGGGTCCTACTCGCCGCGGCTTTCCGGAACGTGTCCCGGGGCTCGGGCTTCCGCGGTGCGGCTCCACCGCCCGGCGCGCGGAGTGGGGAACGGCGTGCGCACGAGCCAAGGCGGGTGCTGGGCGAGTGTGAGCAAGGGGTTTGTGAGCGAGGGCATAGGTGCCGGTAACTGTATGAATGCCCAGGGCGGATGTGCGTCTGGGCAGACCTGTGTGGCCCGCGCGGGTCTGGTGCGCGTGCGAGTGAGGCGGTGGGTTTGTCCCTGGCCCGAAGAGGGAGGCCCGCGTGTGGAGTCAGCGACGGGCATAGGGTGGGGGCCAGGACAAAGCACAGTTCTCCGGCTGTTTGCGAAATGGCTGTGCACAGTACCTAGGCGGCATCGGTGGTCTTATACCTGTCCCTTTGGAGGGCAGGTACTGCGGGGCCGGCGGGGCGAGGGTGTCAGACCCCCCAGGGCCCCTAGACAATGTCCCTGGAAGCACTTGAGGAAACTAGACCCAGAGAGGGAGCGCTTCCTGCCCAGGTTATCTGGCAGGTTAGCAGCAGATTTGGGACTCAGATACAGGTCTTCCAACTTTAAGTCTCTAATCCTCATTTTTATTTATTTGGCCCTATCTCAGTCTTATTCTCAAAGAACAATGTTAGGAAAAGGGCACTGGACCAGAGGTCAAGAAATTTGGGTTCCAGTCCAGTCCCTGCCACCCACCAGCTGAGAAAACCAGACAAATTCACCTCTTTCTCTCTGGGCCTCAGTTTTGTAGTCTGTGAAGTTGGGGTCTGGCCTGGGTGGTCTCTGAGGGCCAGCAAGGCTGCAGCAGGTTTGCGATTTGGAGCACCCCTTTCTCTCTCTCACCGGCTGGCAGACCTTTCTTCCCTGCATCCCCCTGCTCCGCACAGCCTTGGGTGCTCCTTCCTGCCTGTCGGCCCCCACCTCTCACCTAGTCCGGTTCCCTGAAGTGGGTGTAGGATGCTGTCACACAGGTCACATGGGGAGAGGCCATCAGAGGAAAGCTTCAGCTGTCAGAGTCTTCATGGGTAACAAGGAAGGGCTTCTTGAGAGAAGCCGGTGGCCCTCCTGCACCCTCACAGCTCCTGCCTATCTGGAGGAAAGTGGGGGCCACAGTTGAGACACAGGAGCTGGCTTTCCCAGACATGGTGGCATCAACATCAACAGGGTGTACGTGAAGTGTGTATGGGGCGGACAGTCCCAGCCGTCAAAGATCTCCCCACAACTTCACCTCAGCCAGAGGCAATCGGGTGGCCCTGGGGAGGGACTTCCAGCTGAGTGAGTTCACCCGTCCTCAGGGTCAACCCCGAAAGATGATTTCGCAGATGTGTCTTCAGGGTCTTTTGTTTCTAAAGAGCCCCTCAGAGTTGCTATAGGGAGAGCCTTAGCTAAGTGGCGCTCTAGCCTTTCTCCCTCAGCCCCTCCTCATACAGCCAGAGTTGCTCTACTCTGTCTGTTTTGCATATTGGTCTTTTTTGTACTGTTTTCTTTTAAGAAGCATTTGTCAGCTGAAACAAAGTTTTTAAAAATGGAAAACCCTCCAGGCCAGTCCAGCTTCTTCATCTGTGAAATGGGCTAATAAAAGCACATAGGATTGTTTTGAGAATTAGGTGAATCAATACGTGAATCTTTGCACTTTGCATTTAGAGAAATGTGAGTGGTTAATATCACCACACTGAAGAAAGTAGAGCCTGGGGAGGGGAGGGGTCTGCTGGCAGCCCCCTGGGACATGGTGGCAGAGCCAGGTCCTTAACGCTGTTAGAACAGCAGAAACCCTCCCACTCTCCTCCATAGCTAGGTGACCTCCAGGCCTCTGCTGCCAGCTTTGTGGCAAAGATAGGAGTTTGGAGCCTGTTTCCTCATCTCTAGAGCTCCTTGTTTGGTACAAGGGCATGGTTCTCTCCATCCATGAAGGGGGTCTTGAAGTGTCCTCTCATAGTGCAGTGGTGCCCTTCCAGGCCTGCGCCAAAGCCACAGAGTATGGGATGCTATCTGCCGTCTGTCCTCAGCTGGCTTCCCTGGGCCTGCAGGCATGGACACTACCCCCACTCCCTGTTTTGTACACTGGACACTTCTCCTCTACTGCCTTCCCTGATGTGGCCAATCTCTTAGGACCTGCCCTTGTCTTTTTATTTTCCTGTAAAGCTAACATGGATTGTTTGCTATGTGTCAGGTGCTGGATGGCACAGCCGCCCGAGAGGCTGGTACGCAAACCAAAGTGTACGTTCATTCATTTATTGAGGGCGTGTGGGTGTGTGACGCTCCAGGCTGCCAGGACAGGTCTGCCTTTCCAAGTCAGAGTGTGTGTGTGGGTTTGAGGAGTGCAGGCCCAGAGGGCAGGGACTGGCATGATCTGACAGCCAGTGTCCTGAAGGTTGGGGAAGGCCTGAGATGTGTCGCCAGTCCAGTCTCTCCCTGCTTCGCATCCTCCGGCCAGCTTCCCCGTCTGACCCCTGAGGCCCTCCTGTTGGCCGAGGCCCTTTCTTGGGGTCTGCGTGCTGGCCTGGCCAATCTGCTGCTGTTCCCCTAAATGTGTCATGCATGACCTCCCATTCCATGGCCCTGCTGTTCTCTCCTTGGGGTGGCCCACCCCCATGTAGCCTTTTCTCCTTCCTGGACCACCAAGACCCAAGACAAGGCTTCAATCTCTGAGAAACTTCTTGACCCCTGGTGGACCAGTGACCCTTCCCTGACCTCCCACAGCATCGGGGGCTTTGTTCCCATCACAGCGCCTCATCACTGGGCTGGATCTGTTTGGCCATCTGTCCCTTGTGAGATTTGAATTCCAGACACTCAGCTAGCGCTTATGTCATAGCAAATGTTTGAGAAATGCTGGTTGAATGAATGAGTGAATGAATGAATGAGCTCACCCCTACTCATGACTGTGATGCTCCTGTTCCATCCTGCAGTTCCCTTCCTCCCTTGCTCCTGTGGGCAAGGTGAAGCCAACAGCGGGACCCATGTCCTCTCACTGCCAGCATCCCAGGCTCTGTGCTGTCCACTGCCTGGCCTGGTGATCTTTCTTTAGATAGCTAGCTCGTGGATGAGTTATTAGTTTCCAATTACTGCGGTTACAAATTGTCCCAGACTTAGTGGTCTAAAACAATGCCCTCTTACTGTCTCGCAGTTTCTGTGGGTCAGAAGCCTGGGCATGGCAGGGCTTGGCTGGTTCTCTGCTTGAGTCTCGTGGGACAAACTCTAGGTGCTGGTGCTCTGGTGGTGAACCTGCTTCCAGGTTCTGTGTTGGCAGAGTTCAGTTCCACGGAATTGTCGTCCTGAGGTCCCTGCTTCCTTGCCTGCCGTCAGCTGAGGTTCATTCCCGGCTCCGTGTGTTTTCTGACGAGTGGACCCTTCACAGCCACCCACGTGGGTCGAGTGCAGTCTCTTTCCTGCTGCATCTCTCTCCGCCTTCCTCTTTTTAGGGGCTCATGTGATTACACTGGACCCACCCAGATAACCCAGGATCATTTCTCTGTTTTAAGGTCAGCCTATTAGTAACCTTAATTCCATCTGCAAAGTCCTTAGACTTCTGCTCAGTACCAGCGCCCGGCCCAGCTCAGCTCTGCCACCCTGCAGGCAGACAGCCTGGCTCTGCAGGGAGAGAGAGCCTGTGCTTGGTGCCCTCCACATGCAGAGCAGGGGGACAGTGCTGGGCTCCCAGGTCACCTTTGGCGATACCTGCGTGTGCTCCCTCTCAGAGCAGCTGGGACCTGGCAGGAGTCAGGATTCCTCCCCAGTTCCCTGGCCACAGGAGACAGGATCCCTTGCTGAATGTCTTCTGAGGGGCCAGCCTGGGGCAGGGGGATGACCTGTATAGGAAGCCCAGGGAAGTTTTCCCTTTCAGACTGGTTTGCAGATTTGCTCACGTCAGCTTCTTCACAAGGAAGTCACAGCCCACCTGGCCCTTGTGTCAGCCTCAGTGCCCGCCATTACCTCGCGGTGCTGTCTATAGATGGAACACACGCTCACGTCTCCCCACGACGGGCTCCTCCTGTGCCCCTGGCTCCCCCATTGCCAGCGCACTCACACGCACTCAGTGAGGTAGTGCCCCTGTGGGCATGGCCTCCAGAGTCCCCCAGGCCCAGGTGCAAATCCACGCTGGAGCTGTGGCCCCCATCTGTGAAATAGAGATAACCTCCCCAAACTGTGAGGGCAAAACGAACAATGCGTGAGAACCTAGAATGTACTCTGTTACCTGTCCCAGTGGTGGCTGTTGTTACCATCTCTCAGCAGCAGATTGGACATCCCCTCTCTCGGGTACCATAAAGTATTGTCATCCTGTTTACTCATCTGACTGTGCCAGCCCACCGTGACTTTCCGAAGGCAGGGACTCGTGTCGTATCTCTGTGCCTGCAGTTTCCAGCACGGGCCTGTACATGGTGAATGAATCTGGGAAAGTGCAGGCGTGCAGGAAGGTTGGAGCTGGTGTGGCATCTTTGCCCCCCGGCCTGAGCAGCAGAGCACAGTCAACTTCATGAGACAGATTAGCTTGTCTAAAGCCAACAGGTCTCAGGTTTGCAGGGAGGTGTCCCTGGGTTCACATGAGGACCTCCCAGAGCACAGCAGCTTCTCCTGCTTGTACTGGGCTCAGTGTTCCAAAGCACTGCATCATCTCAAGCTAACTGCAGAGACTGAGATGGCCAAGCACTAACCTCATTTTATAGATGGGGAAACTGAGGCCCAAGACCATGACCATGGTTCTTTGCTAAACACACAGCTGCAGACTTTCTGCAGAGCCCTGCTGTTGGCCCAGCTCATATCCCAGCCCTGTTCATTGGCTCAGTCTCATGAGAATGGCTCCCCTGCAAAGCCAGACCCTGGTCGGGAACCCTTGAGACTTAGGCTTGTGTTTTAGCAGCTTTTCCTAGATGCGTTCATTCCCTAACTCATATATTAAGTTAGCAAATAAGTATGAAGCATCTCCCTTGTGTCCTGGGCCCTGTCCTGGACTCGGGTGAGGCAGTGAACTCTTTCTATGGCTTCTCTTATGCTGACCCCATCTCAGTTCAAGTGTTACCTCCTCCAGGATGCCCTCCCTGACTGCCCCACCTAAAGTCATCACCCTCCCTACCTGCATCACCCTGTTTTATTTTTCTTGTTTATTATATGGTCACTTTAGAAAAAATATGGAAAATATAGGATTGTTTAAAGAAAGAAAGAAAAAAGTTCTAGTGTTACCACCTACAGAACATCACTGAGAACATTTACTGTGTTTTTCCTTCCGGTTGGTCTACTCTGCAAAGAGATGTCATTATCCACATACCATTTTATTCTGCTTTTTTGCTTAATGTTAATGCTAAAACTTGCTTGTTTTCACATTTTAACATCTCTAGATCTTGGCACCGCACAGCGGGTGGGGTTTTACAGGCACTGTCCCCTGTGCTGACGCTCAGCTCTGCCACAGGGGGTGCTGTTTGCTTCTGGCA
>CAUYSK010122822.1:0-80226 GCA_963575035.1 Avahi laniger | reverse complement strand
CACAATTAAAATCATTACAGAGAGTGTGAGGTCCGTCTAGCTGGAGACTTGTCAACCAAGGAGTAACATCTCGCTCTGGTGAGGCTTTTTGTTTATTTGTCTGTATTTGCCTATCTTGTCTTCCTGGCTTGAATAAGCTTCCTCTTTTCCACTGAACTGGCAAGGCCAGACACCACTCATATTTACTGACGGACCCACCTTCTCTCTGCGGAAGAGGGATGGGGAGTCTGGTATGCCTTAGAGTTGAGAAGGGGCCTGGGGGACTTCTCTGGGGTCCCTGTGCAGGCAGAGGGTCTCTTCTGCTTGGAACCCCTTGGCTCAGAGGCTAGTTTTCTGCACCGGAGGCTTCTGAAGGCGAAGCCCCCGCATAGCTCCCTCACAGCCCGGCTTTGCCTAGGTGTTGGTTTCTGGGTAGCTGCTCCCCTCTGCTGGACAGAGTGAAACCTGCTCTCCTTCCAAGTCTTAAGGATTTTGTCTCCCTAAGTTACAAGTTCATAAACTCGGAGCAGGAAGGGGTCAGAAATTCAGTAGGCCCAGCTGCCCTCGTTGTTCAAATGGGGAGACTGAGGCCAGAGAGGGGAAAGGCCTGGTTTGAGGTCACGCAGAGAGAGGAGGAGCTGGGACTAGAAACATGCTGCCTTCCCTCCCACAGCAGAGTCTGGGAAACATCGCTTAGGGTCCTGGCCGTCTGGGCTGGATGAAAGCCAGGGCTGGGCACCTGAGAAAGAACTCTCTAATTTTATATCTCACGAGGGGAGACTCCACAGATAAAATCTAGAGGAGGGTGTATGAAAAATTAATGTATGAACCAAAGAGCAAAGGGAAAAATAAAAAGTGCTACTCATGGTCGGCAAATACGTGTTAAAGAAGGAAAATGACGAAGTTAAGGAGTGGGTTCAACTGTTAGAAACTTCTGGAAAGGAGAAAGAGAACAGCAGAGGGAAGTAGAGCCCCAGAGGTCCAGCCTCCCCTTTCCCCTCCCTGCACGAAGAGCTATGAGAGAGAAATGCCTCCCAGGGCCTCTAACGTGCGGGGCTGAGAAAAGACTGCCCTGAGGAGCAAGAGGAAGAGGCACGAGGCCTCCTTAGCCCCCGAGGCTTCAGCAGTGAACGGCAGCTTCTGTTCCAGGATCTGCCGAGGGCACTTCCGGAGTTGCAACACAGGAGGGCCTGAAGGAAAAATCCTCCCTACGGGCAAGTTTTGCAGGCCAAGCGGTTCTAAGCCAGAGGCACCTCGGGGCAGCATGGTGGCAAGGCCTGGAGAGGTCATGCCACTGGGCAGAGCTGACCCTCAAGGCAGCATCCAGGTTCCAGAAACCCAGGGCTCAAAGGGGAAATGGGAATGGAGATTTCTGGATAAGCTGGAAGGGAAGGACAGACACTTCGAATGAGGCTGCGACACAGAGACTGCTCCATGGCGACGGCTATGTGGTGTCAGAAGGCCGGAGGGTCTCAGGGGCAGCCCCAGGGAGGAGACGATGTGGAGGGTGGATCATCCCTGGGACGGGGCAGATGGAGCTCATGATGGGAGTTGGCCACATGGCAGGAGATTCTGGCCAGTGCGGGTGACTGTCACAGGCTTGGCCTGACAGGTGTCTGGGGAGGCTGAAACCAAAACCATCTCAGTGGCCCTTCCTCACTCGGTATCTGATAAACAAATTGTCCTCCTGGTGCCACCTTCTAGCAAAACCTTAGCCTGGGATTTGGACTCACAGCCACTGAGCACTGCCAGGGAACACCACAGCAGATTAAAGACTTGTGCCCACTGAAACCCCAGGGTTTCTACAGATATATGTACCGATGTTACAGAACGATCACTCCTACCTGGTCTGAAGTTAAAAAAAAAAAAACAAAAACCAGCAAGATGCATTGCAATATGCTTCACGCAATAATTCCTGTAGAAATATTATGTACATGGATACAAAATGGCCTTGTATTTGCTTAGAAATAGTACAAGTTGTGGACCTGGTTGACGATAGAGTTTATCTCTGGGGAATTCGATTTTGAAGGACTTTCATTTTTCCTCCATTTAGAAGTATTTTTAAATGCAGAGGTAATGCGGGTGGTAAAACAATGGAAACAGAAGATTAGCATGGCCCCTCTGCGTAAGGATGACATGCAAATTTGTGAAGTGTTCCATATTTTCATAAAACAGAAATTTGTTCCTTTACAGTTCTGGAGGCTAGATGTCTGAAATCAAGGTGTCGGCAGAGCCCTGCTCTCTCTGAGACTCTGGGTGGAACCTGTCCTGGCCTCTTAGCTGCTGCTGGTGGCCATCAGTCCTTGCTGTTCCTTGTCTTGCAGCTGCGTCGCTCCATCCTCACCTGGCGTTCTCCCTGCGGATCTCTGTGCCCACATGTCCCTCTTCTCATAAGGACACCAGTCATATTATATTAAGGACTGCCCTAATGACTTCATCTTGCTTACACCTGCTAAGACCTTATTTCCAAACCAGGTTATGTTCACAAGTAGCAGAAATTGGGATTTCAATGTGCCTTTTGGGGGGACGCAATTCAACCCATAACATTCTCCAGCCTCGCTAGGGCCTCCAGGTCTGGCCTGCATCGTGTCCACATCTCCCCAGCAGGGTCTACCTGGCTATTCTCCATGAGGCCTCTTCTGAGCCTTCCCCCTCCCCCTCCACGCTGCATTCCTGCAGCCCTGCCCTCACGCCCAGCAAACGACTTTCCCCAGACTTCACAGATGCCAACAGCGGGGAAGTCCCTGCACTTCCCCCAGCGTCTGCCTCTCACTTCATCCACCTGCTTTCCTGTTTTCCATCGTCATGTTCTTCCACAGCTCTACTCTACACCCAAGTTTTGGATCCCTTCCCGCGGATGCAGGGAGCCTGCTCACCTCCCTGTTTTCTCCGTATCAGGAAAAGGCACCACGATTTACCCATTTGCTCAGGCTAAAAATACCTACAAGTCAATATTTATTATTTTCTTTTCCTGATTTTCCTCCCTCCCCTGATACATGTAGTCCTTGATCATGCCCTATCAAATATTCCTACTTTATTATTTTTAGAGTTTTATCAGTATCTGGAACTATTTATTAATAAGCTTATTTTTATATTGCCAATCTGGTCCCAAAGACTATAAGCTCCATGAAAATAGGGACTTTGTCTGTTTTGTTCACTGCTGCCCCTCTAGTGCTGAGAACAATGCCTAGCACATAATAGGTGCTTTGTAAATCTTTATTGAATGACTATGTGACAGGTGTCAGGACTCTTACACAGCACAGAAGATTCAGGGAGGACACTACCTCACTCCCGTGACATTCACTGTTCAAATCCTAAGAGGTCCTTTGAAGGCCAACAGTTTGGTCACGTGTGTGCCAAGCTGGAACATGGGAGTCCTTTCAAAGGTTAGGATCCCCAGCACTGGGACCTAGCCTCCCTGAGAGTACCACATGACCACTCTCCCTGAGTCCCTGCCGCTGTCACCCAGGTGCTATTTGGCAACAGCTTCAGGTCTCCATTTCTTCTGGGATCCAGACCTCGGTTCTATAGATCCTGGCACTCTGGCTACTTCTGCTTCTCACTCTCCAAGCCCCTGAGTGGGCACCCTCCCCCCAATCCCTAATTAAACAGTTTAAAGGATAAACTCTTCCCTTGACTGTGCCCTGGGAATCAAGGAGGGAGGGAAGGGAAACATACCCCTTTCCTCCTGACGCTTCTATCTCAGTGAAATCAAAACAGAAATTAAATCTTATGATAAATTACCCCGCCTCAGCCATTGACATTATCACTCAGGCTTCAACGGACCTTGCCTCCGCATTTTTAGAGGACAGAGGCTGAAACAAATCTTTGCTAACAGAGGTAGGAGTCAAAATGGTGTTATTAGTTCTGAGCCCAGAAGAAAATCAGTGAGGGAATTAATGACACAAGCCAGGTTCACTCCTCCTGCACTTAGAGTCCTGTCCAGGGCACCTACCTGCTTTACCTCCTGCTGTGGTTGCCTGAAGCTAAGGAAATAAGACCCAGAAAATCAAGCCTTGGAGTTCTCTGCTTTTCAAGTAAAGGGGTAGACGTTTATTGAATGACTATGTGACAGATGCCAGGGCTCTTATACAGTATAGAAGATTCAGGGAGGACACTACCTCACTGCTAAAGCCCCAAGAGGTCCCTTGAAGGGGGACTCAAGGGGACTCGCTTCTCAAGGAAAGGGATTGTATATCCAGTTTAGGGAAGACCCCTGTATTAGTCTTTTATTGTTGTGGAACTAATTATCCCAAAACTTAGCAGCTTAAAAAACAACAAATATTTATTATCTCACTGTTTCTGTAGGTCATTAATTTGAGAACAGCTTTGCTGGGTGGTTCTAGATCAGGGTCTTTCATAAGGTTAGATTCAAGATGCGGGTGGGGCTGCAGTCATCTGAAGGCTGGATGGGGGCAGGAGGATGGCTTACTCACATGGCTATTGGCAAAAGGCCCAGCTCCTCACTGGCCATTAGTACTAATCACAAAATAGCTGGAGTGCTTATATTAACATTAGGCTAAATAGATTTAAAGATAAGAGGTATAGTTAGAGTGAAGAGGAACATTTACAATAACAAAAGTGTCATTCATCAGGAAGACATGACAATTATAAATGTGTATGTGCATAATAATAAATTCAAAATACATAAAGCAAACATGACAGAACTAAAGGGAGACATAGACAAATTCACAGTCCTGGTTAAAGATTTTAACACCTTTGCTC
Organism: Avahi laniger; assembly: GCA_963575035.1. Taxonomy (NCBI): domain Eukaryota; kingdom Metazoa; phylum Chordata; class Mammalia; order Primates; family Indriidae; genus Avahi; species Avahi laniger. The sequence goes on along the minus strand of CAUYSK010122822.1, from coordinate 75,522 downwards.
AGTTATTGAAAGAATAACTAAACACAAAATTAGTAATGATTGTGAAAGTTGTCAGAACCAAAATGGAGTTACTCGTGTCAAACTCTAACAAAAATCAATCAATCAATCCAGGAGGCTAACGAAGGAGGCCCTCACGCACACATGCCTGTGATAAACACTATTACAAAGACTCTCTGAAGGGCTCTTATGCACATATGCCTGTAACAAGAACTTTTGCCAAGGACTTTTCACACTGCAGCTTGCTACGCGAGTCACAAGGGCAGCTGGCTGGATGCACAAGAACACTTGCCTGACAACGAACTGTCTCCACTAACAAACTAGCATAAACTTCTGCAATAACTGAGCCCCTGTAACCAATGTTCTCTTTGTTTCAAAAGAAATTATGTGTGCTTTTCCCTTTTGCCTCTAAAAGCTTTTCTTTGCTTCAGTCTCTTTGGATATGTTTATGGTCCCTGTAGCCTGCATATCCCAGATTTGCAAATCCCCTGAACACTCCTGAATAAACTCAATATCTTCAGAGAATCTCTCTCTGTCTGTTATTTAGGTTGATGTGATACAGACACTGAACAACACTATCGACCACCTTGATCTAATTGACATGTGTACACTATATACAACAAATGCATAATACACACTCTTAAAGTATAATGTACCGTTTGCCAAGATATGCCTTATATTGGGTCATAAAACAAGTCAAGATTTTTCTTCAGAAAACATGGGAATTAAATTAAAAAGCAATAGTAAAAATACCAGGATATGTTTTAAAAAGCTCCAAATATTTGAAAATTAAATAACATTCTTCTCAGTAACTAATAGGTTAAGGAAGAAATCCTAAAGGAAATCAGAAAGTATTTTGAACTAAATGAAAATGAAAACACAATGTATTTAAAATTTGGGGGTTGAACTAAAGTAATACTTAGAGGGAAATCAATAGCTTTAAATGTTTGTTTTAGAAAAGAAGAAAGGCTTGGCCGGGCACGGTGGCTCACGCCTGTAATCCCAGCTCTCTGGGAGGCCGAGGCGGGCGGATTGTTTGAGCTCAGGAGTTTGAAACCAGCCTGAGCAAGAGTGAGACCCTGTCTCTACTAAAATTAGAAAGAAATTAATTGGACAACTAAAAATATATAGAAAAAAAAATTAGCTGGGCATGGTGGCGCATGCCTGTAGTCCCAGCTGCTTGGGAGGCTGAGGCAGGAGGATCTCTTGAGCCCAGGAGTGTGAGGTTGCTGTGAGCTAGGCTGACGCCACGGCACTCACTCTAGCCAGGGCAACAAAGTGAGACTCTGTCTCAAAAAAAAAAAAAAAAAGAAGAAAGGCTTAACGATAAATTATCAAAGTTTCCGCCATGAGAAGCTAAAAAAGAACAAGAGTGACAGGTACACTAAAAACCCAGACATCATCACTATGCAATTTATCCATGCAACCAAAAACCACTTGTACCCCTAAACCTATCAAAATATAAATTAAAAAAAAGAAAGATTTCATAATTTTCCTTTTGTTGCCTTCTATTTTGAAGTGACTTATGCCTCTTCTGTCTCACTTTTCTTGAAGAATTTGTCCTGTTTCCAATTGGTGAAGCTAAACACTGTGTGAAAATAATAGAAGGACTAAAGTTATACTTTCAGTTTCAGGTACTGAGGGTGTAAATAATTTAAAAATAAAATTACAATACAATAAGAGCAGGCCCGGCGCAGTGGCTCACGCCTGTAATCCTAGCACTTTGGGAGGCCGAGGCGAAAGGATCGCTTGAGCCCAGGAGTTCAAGACTGGCCTGGGCAACACAGCGAGACCCCGCCTCTACAAAAAATTTAAAAATTAGCCGGGTGTGGTGGTGCACCCTTGTAATCTTAGCTACTCGGGAGGTTGAGCCAGGAGGATCCCTTGAGAAAGATGAGCTGGCTTGCCTGAAAAGAAACATGTGAGTCACAGAAATGGCAACAGTGGAAAAGTGAAAGCAAGGGTGGGAAATCCTAAAACAAGAGCGTTATGAAGAAAGACTTGCCTAGAGAGACATATCCGGGTTACAGAAATGGCAGGGATGAAAAAGCAAGAGCAAAGGACAGGAAGACGCAGAACAAGGCTTGCCTAGAGAGAAATATCCGAGTCACCGCACCAAATACGTCAGGTTTTAGTCTGAAATGTCGGTTCTTACTGCGCTCATGGCTGAAGGATGACCAGACACACCAAAGTAAGGGAAGCATGAGGTGAAGGTTCCTGAGTGGGAGCAAGATAGGATTATAGAGGAACACAAGCTACTGTCTAGAGACCCTTCTTCCTCCAGTCCTTGCTGTCAGCCAGGGAACTGAGTGCTCACCAAACAAGTGGAAGGAGGGGTCCCCCACATCACAGCCAGCCCTGGTGTGGAAAGGTCCCTATCCATTCTTACTTTCTACCCCAACCGCTATTAAGGTCACAGGCTACCTACTTGGATCCATCATTCTTGGGTAAAGCCATGGAAGGACCAAAATGAAACTCAACTGGTCCCCATGGACAAAAGGACGCCAACACTGGAGACAAATACTGGTGTACTCCTGGGAGGATCTCCAGTGCCTGTTCAAGTGGACTCCTCCTGATGTGGCTCCTTCAGAGAAGTAGCAAAACTATCCATAGGCAAGACACCTTTTGCCCTGGCAAACCAAACCTCCACTTTTTGCCCTTATGGGAACAGCAGCCACTGCTGGAGTAGCCACAGGAGGCACGTCCCTGGGCCTGTAGCAGTCTTTGGCTGCGGAGACTGCATGAGCCCTGCTAAAAACTAGCCATACACTCGCCCTCTTACAGGAACAGTTAGATTCGCTGGTGGAGGCCGCCTTGCAAACTAGGTGGGCCCTCAATCTTCTAACTGCTGCAGAAGGGAACACGTGCTTGTTCTTAAAAGAACAGTGCTGCTTCTCTGTTAACAGGTCAGGACAGGTTCAGAACAACATTGATGCCATTCTAGAGTCTTCCTCCAATCTCCGGACACGAGGCAAGACCTCTAGGCCCTGGTGGATGTCCTTAATAATTCCCTTGGTGACCCTGTTACTTTGCACCCTGGGAATTCTTATACTGTGACCAATCCTCATAAATTTTCTAACTAAATTTATTTCATCCTGTCTAGAAGCCATCGAGCGACAAATGGCCCTACCTTCTCTGCCAGCCTTGGCGCCTACCTCCTCACCTACAACTACAACAATCTACCAAGAACATGTACCAAAGTCCCTTGGAGAGACGGTGGAGAACCTACAAGAGGCCGCCCTAACACGGATCATCGCCCCCTACTCAGCATGAAGCAACCAGATGAGTCAACGCTCCTACCCAATGATTTGGGCCTCTAGAATGGAGAATGGGAAATGTTAGGTAGATAGTGAGGGATTCCAGGTCTCCCAGGGACAACAGTGGGTGCTGTTGCCCCCATCTTGGTCCTGCCCAACCCTAATTCTCCATACCTGGGGGAGAAGGGAATATCCTACGGATCTGCCAATCAGAACTTGGTGTGCCAGCTGCAAAAGAATGCAGAGGACTCTCTTGCCCGTAGGCCAAGCCACATGAGTACCATAAAGTCTGGAAAGTGACCTAGAACCCACATGCGCAGTAAGACTCAGGTCATGCAGCTCCCCAACTGTCCAATCAAAGTGGTTCTATGGTGATATTTGAACCACGGGGAGGTCCCTATCCAGAGACGGACACAAAACCCAGACCTATAACCAAACTCTCTTTTTGCGCCCTTCCCTTGGCTCTCACTTTGCTGCAACAATGGGTCTGGTCATCATCTGTGGCATATGTACCATGCTCTGTAAACCTGTATCTTGCTCTTGCCCTATAATCCTATCTTTCTCTCCTAAGTAAACCTCATTTTCATGCTTGCCTTACTTTGGTGCGTAAGGTCATTCTTTGGCCATGGGTGCGCCAAGAGCCGACGTTTCAAACTGAAACCTGACAGTGTCAGATGCCACAGGGTAAGGGCTCAGTCCCCAAGACTGCTACCACCCCAACACCAGTCGCGAGTCCGGGCCTCTGGAGCTACTGATTGACCAGCTTCAAATTTAGGTTCCCACCACCCTCTCCCTCTTTGGGTTCAATTAATTTGCTGGAGTGGCTCACAGAACTCAGGGGAACACTTACTTATACTTACCGATTTATTATAACAGATATTACAAAGGTTACAGATGAAGAGATGCGTAGGGTGAGGTACGGGAGAGGGGGTGTGGAGCTTCCATGCCCTCCGTGGTGTGCCACCCTCTAGGAACCTTCTCACGTGCAGCTATCTGGAAGCTCCCTGAGCCCAGTCCTCTTGGATTGTTATGGAGGCTTCATTACATAGGCGTGATTGACCATCACGTAGAAATGGGATTGAACAAAAAGCACCTGATCTAAACTCAGCAAGGCCTGTCTGCTTTTCTTGGCGTCCCCGTGCAGCATTCTTTCCTCCAGGGTATGGGGCAAGACCCTTTCTGCAATGAGAGTCTTTTGAATCCTGCCTTGGGCAGGTAAAAGGAGGACACGAGGCCAGAGAGATTCCATCTCCTGAGGCCTAAAGTGCCCCAACTTTGTAACAAGGACTGTAGGAGTTATGAAATTCCATTGTAACTGCAGATGAAAACCAATATATTAATATATATCATAACACCATAATATCTACAATGTTTATAACTCAATATTAAGCAAAGAACCCAATAAAAATGGACAAAAATAAGACATTTCATGAAAGAAGTTATACAGATGGCCATTTTAAGCACATGAAAACACACTCAACACCATTAATCATCAGGGAAATGCATAAAAACCACAAAGAGATACAACCATTAGCATAGCTAAAATCTGAAGGACAGGCAACACCAAATGTTGACAAGGATGTGGAGCAACTAGAACTCTTACATATTGCTCGTGAGTGTGTAAAATATTACAACCATTGGACAAAGTCGGACAAAGTTGTGGCATCTAATAAAACTAAATATGCATCTACCCTTCAACCCAGTAATTTCACACCTAGGTATTTACTGAGAGAAATGAAAATATATGTCCACAAAAAAAGATGTGTAAGAATGTTCACAGCAGCATTATTCATAATAATGAATAGGAAACAACCCAAATGTCTATCAGCTAGTGAACGGATTAACAAATTATAGTATATTCATACACTGGAATACTACAAAGCGATAGAAAAGATAATTACTGATACATGAAGCAACATGGATTAATCTCTCAGACATCATACTCATTGAAAGAAGTTAGACACAGAGTACACATTGCATAATTCCATTTATATGACAGTCTAGAACAGAAAAAATCTAAGAGGAAAGAAATCAGAACAGTGATTGCCTGGTTGTAGGGGTGGGATGACTAGGACGACATGCAGGGCAACTTGCGGGGTGAGGGAAACGTTCTTTATCTTGGTCACGGTGGGGGTGACAAGAGGGTATTCCTTTGTCAAAACCCATTGAACTGCACGCTTTTGTTCACTTTAATGTGTGCAAAATTTATTTTCCTTAAAGAAAATAACTTTAATAAAGAAAGACGTTCAGGAGAAGTGGCTCACGCTTGTAATACCAGCACTTTGGGAGGTTGAGGCAGGAGGACTGCTTGAGGCCGGGGGTTCAAGACCAACCTGGGCAACAAAGCGGGACACCATCTCTACAAAAAGTAAAAAACAAAAAAAAATTAGCCAGGTATGGTAGCACACCTTTTGTGTTGAGGTGGGAGGATCACTGGAGCTTAGGAGTTCAAGGCTGCAGTGAGCTACGATTGAGCTATTGCACTCCAGCCTAGGCAACAGAACAAGACGCCATCTCTAAAAAAAAAAAAGAAAAAAGAGAGAGAGGGAAAAGAAAAATACATGATCACGTGTGTACAATGCTAGGGCTTCTTGCCGGGCCTTGAAAGAGCCCATCCAAGAGAAAGACTCTGAAGGTCACTTAAAGCTTCATTAGCTACATGGTAAATCTGCCCCTACCCTCAGCTCATATTCTGGCCCCACACTCGCACAGTAGTGTGATCGTGGACAAGTTAGTATCTCGGTGCCTTGAATCCCACATCTGTAAAATGGGACTAATTATGACCCTATCTCATTGGACTGGGTGAATAAATTTCATGAGATAACTTAAAACGCTAACTGGTACATAGCGAACTCTCAACAAATATTAACTATTATTTTGCAGACACAGTGTTCAGAGGAAAACTGTTTGAATAATTCTGCTAAGGGCCATGAAGGGCCTGTTGAAGTGTCCTGAGAAGGGAAGCAAAATGGTCAGATTTGCCTTTCAGGAATAATAACTGAAGCAGCAGCGGAGAGGATGAATATGTGGAGGGAAGAATGGATTTGGAGCCCTATTAGGACTGTCCTAACATGAAAGTGGATGTTATTGATCTAAAGAATTAAAAAAAAATACATAGTTGTATTCAAAGTATACAGGATTTGAATGTTTTAATAAAAATTTAAATAAAAGTAAAAATTAAAATGGTTTTTCATATTTAAAAATATTAAAATAGAGCTGGGCAATGTGGCACATGCCTGTAATCCCAGCTAGCAGGGAAGCTGAGGCAGGAGGATCCTTTGAGCCCAGGAATTTGAGGTTACAGTGAGCTATGATTGTACCATTGCACTCCAGCCTGGGCAACAGAGCAAGAGCCCAGTCTCTTAAAAAAAAAATTCAAATTAATTCAAAATTATCTAGTAAAATAAAAGCCAAATAAATTATAATGAATATCAAATCTTAAAAGTTTTAAAAATATGAAACAGGAAGAGAAGTAACATGGACTTCCATATTACTGGGAAAGGAGACTTCATTATGGTGAGCCTGTCTACTCTTGTACATTCTTGGGGTTAAACTGTGGGTCACAACGAGGTGTGTATGGTCAGCTTCAGTAGATACTGCCAGAGTTCTCCAAAGTGGCCGCACCAGTTCACAGTCCCCTTAGCAGTGCAGGGGAATCCCAGAGCATCATTTGGCATTTTCCATCATTTTCATTTTAGGCATTTTTGTGGGTGTGCGTAGTGCTGTTTTTCTACCCAAAACATTCTTTATTTTTCTCTTCCCTTTCTGGAGAGGGAATCCAGCTTTTCCAGCCACCCCACCCTTCGGGCAGGAGGAAGCCTTCTCTGGATGGCTGGTCAGCTGAGGCAACTCCAAGCAGAGGGATTTACCGGGCACCTGGGTTCTCATCTCCACACCCCTGCGTTAACACGTTTCCCAGCCTTTTCCCATCTCTCCGATTGTTACCTCTTGCTCTTCCTCGTCTCTCTTGGTCCAAATCCTGCTTGCTCCGCAAAGGTAGATCAGAATTTACCTTCTCTAAAAAGCCTCTGGTGACCCTAACCCCTCACTGCTCCTCCCCCTTTCCCGGGCTTTTGTTTCCACATTGGCGACCCGTGGATGTGTGACACCGGGCAAATCGTTAACGTCCGTGGACCTGTTTCCTCATCTGAAGAACACTTGAGCTTGAGCAACCTTAAGTCTAAGTCCCTATCTGATTTGATGTTTTACGGCCCTTTTAGGGCGCAGAGCGCGAAAGAACAGCGACCGAAGTGTGTTCGAGTGCGCCAGCCGGTGTACAAGCCTATGCTTCGAAGGCCCTTGTGCGTCTCGGTGTGCAGGTCTCGGATGGAGCTATGTCCTCGAATGTCCACCCTGCTGGGGTGGCTTGCCGCATTTCTGTGCAAACCTGTTCGCTCGCAGCCCTGCCCGGCAACCACGGTGCAGAAAGTCCTCTGCACGGTCCTTCCGGGTTTTGTGTCGAATCTGCGGGCGGCGGCGCGGCGCCGCGTCTGGGGTGGGGAATGTGCGGCTGCGCGCGCGCCGCGGCGTTTACGCGGCGATTTCATCATGCTCCGGGCAGGGCCGCGCGCGCCGCTTCCGCCGCCGCCCCCTCCGGACCGCCCAGGGCCGCCGGCTCATGCCCTCTCCGCGCCCGGCGCTGCTTAGAGCTGCCCGCGCCGCTCTGCTGCTGTCGCTGCCGCCCCGGCTCCCGGCCCGGCCCTCGCTCCCGCCCCGCCGCTTGCTCGGCGCGCCCTGCCGCGCCCCGACCTCCTACCCCGCCGCCGCCTCCCGGAGCAGCATGGACGGCGCCGGGGCTGAGGAGGTGCTGGCACCTCTCAGACTCGCCGTGCGCCAGCAGGTACCGGCGTTTTGCGCCCTGCGCTCAGCCTCCGGCTCTCCTCCCCAGACCTCTCTCCTGGTCATCCCTCCTTCCCCCGGGCACCCGTCTACCGCGTCGGTCGCCCCTTTCCCTTCCTGCTCCGGTGTCTTCCTCGCCTCCCCACTGTGGACCCAAGTCCCCCACGCATCGGCCACCTTCCTTCCCTCGTACTCCCATCCTCCCTCTGTGTGGATGACTCCCTCGATCCCCTTGGATATTCTGCGTCCCTGCCTTCCCGATCTGTTCTCTTTTCCCAGTCCCTGTTGCTGCCCGCGCCTCTTAGGTCTCCAGTGTGGCTGGGGTCTGCAACCCTTCGGTTCTCCTCCTGTCCGAACTGAATAACCTTAACTTCAGTCTTCCAGGCTGTGTGTGCTCTGTGCGCCCTGGGCGTAGAGGTTCCTAATGCTTTCCCCGTCTGTGATGAGCCGGAGCTGCCGGTTCTTTCATGTACGCCCAGACTCTTTAATCTTGAGGATGCTTTGAATTGTGTGTCCTCCTTTACATCTTCCTTCATTCAGTGCTTAGTTAGGCGAACGATTGGCTGGGAAAATAGAGTTGAGAGTGGATGTGAGGAGGTGTCGAACTTTCTTTTCTAAAAATGCGGTGAATTCATCATTCTTCGCGCCTGTCATCTTTTCCGGCTTCTGAAAAGGCCTTTTGGAACGAGTGAGCTCCCAGATCGTAAACCTGGGGAACTGTAAATGTTGCGGAGTTACTCGGTGAGGTCAGCCATCCTTAGTATGGAACATCTTGAAATTTGATTTTGCGGAAGGGAGGAAAGGCTGGAGGACTTGGTGACTTAATACAGGCCTCCTTTTCTGAGGGCACTGCATAAAGAATAGAATTTAGAGAGGGCAAGGAAAAGATTATGAGAATGATTCTCATATCCAGTTAGTTAGGTAGAACTAAAAGCTTGCAGTAGGACCCCGGGGATGAATGACCTAGTAATAAACACCAAACGGATTTCTCCTGCACGGGTGCCTGATGCAATAATTTGCCTTAGCTACAGAGGGAGGAACCCTCTCTTGGAAATAATTCATTGGAGCACAGCTGCCGCAAATTCAGCAAATTCTGCCACTTTGCAATCTCTACTTCTTGCTAGTTTGAGCCTGATTTAATTAGTCTTTTACTTTGAAATTTCACTATGGGCTTAGTTTTTTTATTATTGGTATCAGAACACTGTATTCATATTCTCTGTCTCCCTCCACCCACCTTCCACTCCCCAAATAAAATTAGGTGTGGTTACTTTGTCTTTTCTGTAACTTTCAGTTTTTTTCTGTATCTTTCCCTTTGGAAGGAAGAATACATCTAATTTGGAAACACACACACACACACCCTCAAACCCCTCCCTCTGCCACGTTAGCCTGGAACTGCAGTGCAAATCATCCGTCTGTAGTAAGACTGGATTTAGCTAACTCAAGTAAACTTTGATCATGCAACAGCCTTCCAATGTTACTGTTGTCTCATGTATCGTTTATGTTGTCTTGATTAAATTTTTTTGTACTTTAAGATATTTCCGAATATGTGAATTAGTTTATGTAAGTTAATTTGGATTCTTCTTCTAATTTTCCAAGAACATATATCAATTAATTAATTGCTTAGAATGTTGAATCATAGGGAGTCCACTGTCAGCTGGAAGGGAATTTAAAGATCATCTAGTTATCTCATTTGCATACTGGGAAGTGAGATACAATGTTACCTCTATCTTTTTACATATTTTCATTGTGAAGTTTGTGCAGTTGAAGACCTCCCTGGAGAGGGATTTTTTAGGAATTTAACAACTGATCTTGTTAGTGGCACGAGTTTCATATAAATCTGCTGATCTGGAAAATGAATGAAGTGAGCCTGTCACCTTAAGAAAACAACTGATAGTATTTGTGACCAGTATTTATGGCCAATAATAAAATTTAAGCTTCGGGGAAATTTGGGAATTTGGGGAAACTTGTTATTGTGAGTCTGGCAGCTTCACAGTACTTAAAGACTTTTCTGATGAGATAAGTGGTGATATTAGCAAATGTGGGTTTTTGTGATATTGTATGATAAATAGGTTAATATTTGGAAAATCTGCATAACTCAGTTAACCAGTATTTTCTAAATGACTAATGCATGATGTTATAAAATCAGATATTGGTAAAAGATCCATTCAAAGTCTAAGATGCTTTAATGGATTTAATGTAACAGAGTACAGAAAGTTCATTGCTGTAGTTTCTTAGTTAGAAATAACCTTGAAGAAGGTTGCCACTTGCCAGAGTTTCGATGTAGTATCAAAGAAGAATATCTACAATTATCTGAAAAAGCTTTTAAAATTCTCCTCCCTTTTCCACATGATTTTCTTCATATACTTTACCTAAGACACCATTTTGAAAAGAAGCAGATATGAGAATCTGTCTTCTATTAAGCTAAAAATTAAGAGATATGCAAAAATTATAAAACTGCTATTCTGTCACTATTTTTTATTTTGGAAAATTGTTATTTTCATAAAATTTTTTATGCACGTTAACATATATTGAGCTTTTATCATTTTAAAGGAATCGATAAATATTTTTTAAATTTCCATTTTAATTTCTAATACAGTAATACTGATAGAAATAGTCCACATAAACAAAAGCTTGGAGTGGGGGGGTTGTCCTCAGTGATTTTTAACAGTGTAGAAGAGTCCTGATACCACAAAGTTTTAGAACTGCTGCTTTCGGGGAATGGAATTATCTGAATTATATGAAGACAGATTTGGACTGCTGTCTGGAACACAGCTCCTGTTCCCCAGTTGGTTTTTTTCTTTACAGCCCAGGGTTTTCTCCTGTACTCTCGCTGTCTTCACTTTCTCATTTTCCATTCGTCCGTCTGTCTTCCATACTCACTCTGCCTTTGGCCTCTACCACTCCACTGGCCTAGTACCCTAAAGGGCACTTTTCTGTGATCATACGTTTTACCTGTGTTCAGCATGTAGCTGTTGACCACTCTCTCCTGTCTAGAATTGCCTTTTCCCCCCTTTGGCTTTGTCTGAATGTTAAGTGAGATTCAGTAGTTGAAGAACTCTGTGTCTCAAAGTCTCTTAGTGCAAGTAGGATCTGTTAAGATGATTTTTACCTGAGCTGGAGGTTTAGAGAGGAATTTGTGTAGAGATTTGGCGAGGTGTTTTCAGTATCATTGTACTTAAGAGGCCACTCTAAAATGATTTAGGTGGATGTGTCTTGATCGTCTAACAAAGTAACTAGTATGAAGAAAAGTAACCAAGGAGAGTTTTTTTTTTTAGCCTGTAGTGGAACTTAATAATTGTTGAGATAGAAGAGGTTTTGAAGAATTGCTAGATGGACTTTATTTATACTCCTTATTTTTCGTGTTGATGAGGATTAAATACTAGTGGCAACACAGCCTAGTAATTCAGAGTCTAGCCTCTAAAATTATATTTCCAGAGTTTGAATCCTAACTTTGCTATCTGTTAGCTGATGACCTTAAGCAAATGATTTAATCTTTCTGTAGCCAAACTTCCTCATCTGTAACATGAAAGTTATAAACATTAAAATGAGACAGTTATGTAAAGTGCTGAGAATATTAAAATGTGAGATATTATTCTGAAATGATTGTGGCTTATTGAAATGCTGGTTTTATCAAACCATTGCTGACATGAAGCTCATATATTTTCTTGTGATTGTCAGTTTGATAGTATTTGAACCTTTATAAAAATGTCTTCCGAAATTGTTAAGATAAGATGATAGAGAAGTCTTTTTAAAGGATTTCTTGGGAGGTCTTTAAATGATTTACTCTCTAAATCACTAATGATGTGAATAGATGTGTGGGTAATAGAACACGTGTTTCAGCATTTCAGGATTTCTTTCATTGGAACTGGGGGTTAACACAGTAAAACTCAGATCCCAGTAGTAGTGAGAAGACTTAGCATGAAGAGCCTTGGGTTTTCCTCTGCTTTGATTTTCTGGACAGAGAGTGCGTGTTAAAGCTCTTGCTTAATCTACAAAGGGCAAATGAAAAGTTGATGAAGTTTTTGTCAATAGTTATAAAACATTTGGAAATCTGAGATCAGCTCAATCATAACAAAAACCTTCTAGTCGTGTGTAAAACCAACGTCTTACAGAGGTGAGGAGATGTTTTCTTGTTTTTCTTGGCTAACTGAATATGCACCATGAATATATATGAAGGATCCAAGAGGAAGATCCCTTGGAATAATTTTCTCATCTAATAACTACTCTGCTTTATAATCACAGACTCTTAGTTCTAATATATATCATTATGGTAAGAAATTATCCAAGAACTAAACCTCTAGTGGATGTTTCCTAAGAGTAATTTAGAGATGTTGATGGTATTTCATGTCAGTTTCATTCAGTATACACACAAAAAACCCCAAAATAGAGTTGAGTGATGAAGAAAGAAGAAAAACAATTAGAAATTAGGAATCCTTAAGTATCTTCATTTCATGTCTGGATCACCTCCAATTCTTTTGTTTTCAGAACTGGATCGTTATAAATCGTGATTTTAATTATTCCGTTATTCAGAATAAACATAACTATTTCCTTTCTACATTGAGACTTAGAGATGATTAACTCAGCATAGGAATCCTCATTCTCACACTACTTCTGTGATGGCTAGCCTTAAATGTGTGCCCAATTCTGTACCTGGGCCTTAAGAGACAAAAAAAGCGACTCCAGACAATGAATTTTAAAATTCTTTCTACCTGTTAACTCGTGGCCTTGCTTGCCAGCGCCTTTTGAGAAGCTCCAAGAGAAACTAGACTAATTGCCAATTGTGGGGGTGCCAGTGCATGACACCTGGGGGAGACACTCAGGAGAAAGACTTGCCTATTTTCAGACATTCAGAAGGAACTACTACCTCTTCAGAACAAAGGCTCCCGCGGTCTTCTCATCCCCATCACATAGCACAGTTGGTGAACATTTATGAGATACGTGTTCTGACAGGTAGAGGAATGAGTAAAGAAAAAGCCAGTGATACTTACCGGATAGTAAGTATAATGCTTGGCAGAGTGCTAGGTTTAGGTTGTGGTATCAGTCAACACGTGTTTGAGTGCCAGAATTAACATGTCAGAATTCCTGTCCTAAGAGAGCCTGCTTTATAATGACAGGTATAGATAAACATGTATGTAAATGAATTAAGCAAGCAGGTGCATTCATAGGGCGATTTCAGATTTTGTAATGAAGAAGATAAAATTAAGTTAGGTGATTGAAGATGTTGCTTTAGCTAGAGAGGTCAACGTACTAGGATACAAACTGCTTGTATAACAGACCAGATTTGTATGCGATAAGAGAATGAGGGGAATAACTATAGGTATACGTCAGAGATAATTGCGGGTTTGGTTCCAGAACACTTCAATAAGCGAATATTGTAACAAAGCAAATATCACAATAAAGCAAGTCACGCGAATTTTTTGGTTTCCCAGTGTATGTAGAAGTTATGTTTATACTGTAGTCTGTTAAGTGTGCACTAGCATTATATCTAAAAAATAATGTCATACTTTAATGTAAAAATATTTTATTGCTTAAAAATACTAATGATCATCTCAGCCTTCAGTGAGTCATAATCTTTTTGCTGGTGGAGGGTCTTGCCTTGATGTGGATGGCTGCTGACTGATCGGCGTTGGTGGTTGCTCAAGGCTAGGGCTGCTGTGGCAATTTCTTAAAATATCATAAGGCAACAGTGAAGTTTGCCATGTTGATTGACTCTTCTTTTCACAAAAGATTTTTCTGTGGTGTGTGATGCTGTTAGCGTTTTACGCACAGCAGAACTTTCAAAATCGGAGTCAGTCCTCTCAAGCCCTGCCACTGCATTATCAATTACATTTATGTAATATTCTAAATCCTCTGTTGTCGTTTCAGCTATGTTCCTAGCATCTTCACCAGGAGTAGATTCCATCTCAAATCAGCATTTCCTGTTTCACCTTGCACTTTTATGTCATGGAGACAGCTTCTTTCCTTAATCCTCATGGACCAGCTTCTGCTAGCTTCAGACTTTTCTTCTACAGCTTCCTCACCTTTCTCAGATTTCAAAGAATTGAGAGTTTGCTGTGGATTAGGCTTTGGCTTAAGGGAATGTTGTGACTGGTTTGATCTTCTTTCCAGATCACTAAAAATCTCTCCATATTGGCAATAGGACTGTTTCGCTTTCTTATCATTCGTGTGTTCACCGGAGTAGCACTTTAGTTTTCTTCTCTTTTTCTTTGTATAGCCTAGAAAAATGCAAAGAAAAAGCTCCTGTCATCACCCTTGGCTAACTGTTTGGCACAAGAGGCCTAGTTTTCTACGTGTCTTGGCTTTCAGCATGCCTTCCTCACTAAGCTCAGTCATTTCTAGCTTTTGATTGAAAGTGAGAGACATGCAAACTCTTCCTTTCACTTGAACACCGTGGGGCATTGTAGGATTATTAATCGGCCTAATTTCTGTATTGCTGTGTCTCAGGGAATAGGAAGGCCTGAGGAGAGGGAGAGTGACAGAAACTGCAGGGCGGTGGAGCCGTTGGAACGCACTCATTTATTAAGCTGGTTGTCTCGTGGGTGTGGTCATGGCACCCCAAAACAATTACAGTAGTAACATCAGAGATCACCAATCACAGATATAATAATAATGAAAAAGTTTGAAATTGCCAAAATTACCAAAATGTGACAGAGACATGACGTGAACACATCCTGTTGGAAAAATGGCACCGATGGACTTGCTTGCCACAGGGTTGCCACAGACCTTCAATTTATAAAAATCTGCAATATCTGTGAAATGCAATCAAATGAGATATGCCTTTATTTTATTTCATTTTTTTTAGAGACAGAGTCTTGCTCTGTCTCCCAGGCTAGGGGGCAGTGGTGTCAGGATAGCTCACTGCAACCTCAAACTCCTGGTCTTAAGCAATTCTCCTGCCTCATCAGCCTCCTGAGTAGCTGGGTCTACAGGCGTGTACCACCGTGCCAGGCTAATTTTTCTCCCATCCAAGTACTAACCAGGCCCGACCTTGCTTAGCTTCTGAGATCAGACTAGATTGGGTACGTTCAGGGTGATATGGCCATGGCCTAATTTTTCTATTTTTTGTAGAGATGGGATCTCGATCTTGCTCAGGCTGGTCTCGAGCAGCGATCTTAAGCAGTCCTCCTACCTCAGCCTCCCAGAGTGCTAGGATTACAGGTGTCAGCCCCTGTGCCGGGCCAAGATATGCCTTTAATTCCATGGCTCTTGGCTATATCTGACCCAGTGTCCCTTTCTATAATACATCAAGTATTAATGAGAGTCATACAAAATATCAACCTAGATTTAATTAAAATATATATATACACATAATGCTCTAAATGTAATACAAAGAAATAAAAAAGCAATTTATAATGCATTTATAATAATACGTATTTCAATACGTAAATACTTGGGTATGACTCCACCTGGAAGTTACAATGACATAAGCAGCTGCTTATACCTATCCGTGAATGCAGTTGCTTTAAATGCACACTGATAAAGGTATATTGTGTTGGTTGCTCAGATACCACAGCAGCGTTGTCATTGGTGACATGTTTTCTCAAAAAAATGAAGAAATTCCTTGAGGAACAACTCTTTATAAAACTGAACAAAGCAAGATCCAGTTTTTATTTATTTTTTTTGACACAGGGTCTCACTCTGTTGCCGAGGCTAGGGTGCAGTGGTGTGATCATAGCTCACTGCAGCCTCAAATTCCTAGGCTCGAGAGATCCTTCTGCCTCAGCCTCCCGAGGAGCTAGGTGTCCTCTTTTAAATTGCATTTTATTCCATGTATTCCTGGAAAATTCAGTGTATGTTAGAACTGTGGGGAAATACATCTGATTATATATAAGCAGAGTCAGGTTCTAGGTTCAAATAATTACATTTGAACTCAAGACAACTTCAATGGGAGAAATGTCCTTAAGGAACAATTGTAGGGTTGGAATATTTGAGAAATGCTTTATAAAGGATATGGTAGAATGTCAGTAAGGGAAGGAAGCACTTTTGGGCAAGAGAATAAACATTGAAGACATGTGGGTAGGAACAGTCACCAAATTAGGAATGCTGTGTGTTTGTGAAAAGAAGGCTTACAAGATGGGAGAGAAATGACATGAATTAGAATAATTTGGGGCCAGGTCTAATCTTAGTGTAGATACTTTTGGATGGGAGAGAAACTGGTAATTGGTTGTAGCAATCTAGTCTATAAGAGCTGAAAAGGAGAGATTAGATTGAAAATTTTGAAGCGAAATTGACCAGACATTAGAGGTAAAGAAGCATAACTTTAAGCATACACAGAAGGAACAGATTTGGGGTAGAGCAAATAGTTGAGTTTGAAGTTTCTGTGGCCACACCCAAGTTGAAGTGCTTTGTAGCATAATAACAGCTATCCTTTTGTGTATGTCTACTGTGTGTTAGTACTGTTAAAAATTATTTAAAGTGTTTTATTTATTCTTTATAACAATCCAATGAGGTGTAAGTATTATTTTGACTTTATAATTGAGGGAGTTCAGATATATTTTTTAAAGAGACAGGGTCTTGCTTTGTCATAGGGCTAGAGTGCAGTGGCATGATCATAGCTCACTGTAACCGTGAACACCTGGGTTCAAGCCATCCTCCAGCCTCAGCCTCCCAAGTAGCTGGGACTACAGGTATATGCCACTGCACCTGACTAATTTTTAATTTTTTGTAGAGACAGGGTCTCGCTGTGTTGCCCAGGCTGGTCTCGAACTCCTGGCCTCAAGCTGTCCTCCCGCTTTGGCCTCCTTGCCTCCCAGAGTGCTGGGATTATGGGTACCACACCTGGCCTTTAACCCTTTTTAAGCACTGTGTTTTACTATAGCTTGTCTAGGGGTGAATTTTTGTTTTGTGTACTGTTTGGATTTCCATGTGCTTTCTGAATCTTAGAATTCATGTCTTTGAGCAGTTATAGAAAATAGAAAATATTTTAGCCATTATCTTTTCAAATATTGCCTCTTAACCATTTTATTCATCCGTATTCCGGCCGGATGAATATTACACTCTCATTCTCTTCTCTATGTCTCTTTACATCTATTTTATATTTTTAATTCTATGCTAGTCTGGATAATTTCTTCAGGTTCATCTCCTACATCACTAATTCTTTCTTCAGTTGTCTGATATGCTATTTAACCTGTCCAGTGAGGTATTTTTCTTTTTTTTTTCTTCAGCTACTAGAATGGGAGAGTTTTTAATTCTAGTGATTCATTTCCATATGATCTTTATTGTTCTTTTTCAAGCTACCTGATTGTTTTTGATAGTTTCTTATTCTTGCTCATATTTTTGATTCCTCCTTTTATTTCTTTTAAACATGTTAACCATTTAAAAATATTTGATCATTCTAATACTTTTGGAGGATCTAATTTTGTTTTCATTTCTGCTGAGTCTTACTCATGTTGGCTTGTTTCCTCATGGATTTTTAAATTTTGAGGTGAGCACTTATTATTTGGTAACCTTAACCTGTGAAAATCCTGAAAGACCTATGTGGAAGATCTGCTCCTCCAG
This sequence comes from Avahi laniger, assembly GCA_963575035.1. Classification (NCBI taxonomy): domain Eukaryota; kingdom Metazoa; phylum Chordata; class Mammalia; order Primates; family Indriidae; genus Avahi; species Avahi laniger. The sequence goes on along the minus strand of CAUYSK010122822.1, from coordinate 57,931 downwards.
AGAATAATTGCTCCTTTGGGGGGTACAAGGGCTCTATCAATTTGACAACTTTCATTTCTCATACCATGTAGAGAGTGTTTTGTTTGTTCTCTTGGATTACCCATTCCTCCACATTACTGTAAGTGCGGAATCAGCGTACAATAGTAGGTTGTTGGAAGTGAATAAGATACTTCAGAAAAATTAGCAAGGAAAAAATTCCAACAATAAGGGAAGGGAGCAAAGGAAGATGAGCCGGTAGTGACTGTGAAGAATGGTTAGGGAAGTAGGTGGAAAACTAAGAGTAATTTATTGGTTCTTCTGTGTTCCCAGTACAAATCTTGCTCTTTCCTACTTTCTATTAATGCTTTTCTTGGCCTCCTTCTCAACCTCTGCTCCTCCACAATTGAAAAAAAGCATAGTTATTTATTACCTCATTTGTATGTTCCTCTGGATAATAAATGCTGAGGACAGAGACCTTCAGTGATACGTAATGCCTCTAACATTATAAACATTTGAATTGCATCATTCTTACACAGATACTTTTTAAAAGACATGCTTAGAAACACATTCTTAGATTTCTTGACTTCTGAAATCAATCCTGAATGTAAATTCTCTTTGTTGGCTAGGGAGATCTTGTGCGAAAATTGAAAGAAGATAAAGCACCCCAAGTAGATGTAGACAAAGCAGTAGCTGAACTCAAAGCCCGGAAGAGAGTTCTGGAAGCAAAGGTGAGTCTTGGGATGCTAACATGAGTTAGCATAAGGAACATAAGGAGGTATAGGATTGTTCATTTTTATTTAATCATTTTGGGTGGGAAGGACCTAAAAAAGTTTCAGAATAGGCATCATTTGGGTTATCTGTTTATCCAGAAAGCTTTTTCTTCCTTCTTCCCAAACTGACAGGCTCCTCATCATTTCAAAGTGTATCTTAAATGTCACCTTTTCTATAAAGCCTTCCTAACCCCTGGCTCCAACCCCCACAAATCCTGGACTCAGTGGGCTACGTGAATTTCCCTGGAAGGCATTGTGCTCTTCTTTATGAATTCTCCTCGAAGTAATGGTTTTGTTGTTCTAAATTTTTTTTCTTTTAGGGAAAAGGTGTATCCATCTGATAACTGCTTCCAAACCTTTCAAACAATAACCCCCCCCCATTTCTAAACATAAATAGTTTGCAGTTTTAAAATCACCATTTTGCTATAGTGATCCGTTAAATTCAGATATTGCTTATATTGCTTATCAGTATCTACACCTAAGTAAACTTAGTCTTATCATCTTGGAAATGATCATATGCTTTCCTAAAAAATTAAGTAAAATCATCTTTTTTGTTACTCAGGGGAAGAAATAGCTAAGGCTTCTATTCTTTTAACTTACCGAAATCTATTTGATAAAGTTTATATTGAATTTTCCTGAGGAATAAATTAAATTCAGGTATAGAGTTCAAATTCCCACCCACTCTTCCAATTGCACACTTTTTATTTTATCCCTCACAGGAGCTGGCATTACAGCCCAAAGATGACGTTGTGGACAGAACAAAAATGGAAGACACCCTGAAGAGGAGGTTTTTCTATGATCAAGCTTTTGCTATTTATGGAGGTAGGAGAATAATGATAGAAAGAACAATTGTGTTGTTAGGGGCTCCAATACTGTTCTTAAATTGAGAAGTTGGCTTGCCAATTGGTATCTAATTGTATCAGGTCACATAAAGCAGATGGTAGATATTTTGCTTTTATTTGTTTAGAGTTGCCATTTTGTATAGTACCTGTTGCTCTTTCTCTCCTCCTTATTCGTTCTTCTTTTTTTTTTTTTTAATTTCAAAGTATTATGGGGGTACAAATGTTTTTGGTTACATGATCGCTTTTGTAATGCTCGAATCAGGGTTAAAAATGTGCCCTTCACCCAGATAGTGTTCACTGTACCTGTTGGAGTAGGTTTTGCCCATTCTCTCCTTTCCATATTTATTCTTGAAGACTGCTTTTTTCCATTAGGTTGTAGGGAATTGTGAGGGCCCAAGTATTAGGCATTTGATATGTCCATGTACCTACATACTCTTTTTAAAATACAGTGGAAACTTAGGAGTAATAGAGGGCCGTTGTAGTACTGGCTAACTGTATTGTGCCCCTCCACACAAGGGCAGTGATAAAACACAGTCCTTAGATGATTATTCATGCGTATGTAGATAAATCACGTCTTTCTGAATGCTATATGAAGGTATATAGGCAAACATAATTCATTGATTAAATGTACAACTGTTATATATTTTTCACAGTCAACAGATTATTACGTTAGACTTTTAGTACTTTGCCAGTGAAACTTGATTCAGATTTGGCTAAGCAGATCCCTAAATGTTTAACTTCTTAAGGTTTAAATAGAGGCTCAAATACCCAAGAATAAATTAGAGACTTGGGTGCTAAAATTTTTAAACTATTATTATCAGCTACTGTGACAAATTATTTTCTGATTTCTATGGCAGAAAACTATACTCTGCTTTTTCATTCTGTTATATATGGGGCGACTTCTCTTGTTTTAAATTTTGGGCTAATTCTACTTGAAATCATACGTATGGAAATGGTAAGTGGAGTAAGAGCTTACTTACTTTGATGAGCTAGCTGGAAGTAAGGCTCTTTGGTATTGAGGGATTTGCATCGTTGACTTTAATGCATTTTGGGGAAGTACATGAAGTCTTAGAGGTATCAGTTTTTTGCTTCTCTTTGCCTTCATTTGTTTAGAGTAGCGAGGTAAAATGCACATTTTCCTTTGATATTTTACAGGTGTTAGTGGTCTGTATGACTTTGGGCCAGTTGGATGTGCTTTAAAGAACAATATTATTCAGACCTGGAGGCAGCACTTTATCCAAGAGGAACAGATCTTGGAGATTGATTGCACCATGCTCACCCCTGAGCCAGTTTTAAAGTAAGATCCTACTCTGAGAGGGGAAATCCTTTAATACACATATTTAAATAACTTTCTGATTACAAAAAACTATCAATGTTCATGTAGAAAATCTGGAAAATACGGAAAAACAAAGAAATACATACTTACTGCTCGCAGATAGCCATGTTAAAATTGTTGTGTGTTGTTTTAGTCTTTTTTTCTGTATGTCCCTATATATTTCACTGTTAGCACACTGCCTATTTTCATGTAATGTAGGGGAGCATTTACTCATGTCATTAAATATTTATTTCAAGCATTTTTAATGACAGCATAGTATTCCATTTTATGGATGTGCCAGTTTATTTAGTTGGTGCCATATTGTAGGCATTTAAGGCATTTCTGCTTTTTGACTGCACTAAACATCTTGATAGATGGATTTTGTGTATATCCCTGATTATTTCCTTAGGATGCTTTCCTCAATAATTAAGTAAAATCAGAAGTTCTGAGCAAAGGTATGTGTATATATTTTCAATGAAATACTTTACTATTTGTAAAGAATACATGCATTTCAGTGCAGAAATGTAGATTCTTCCTACCAACATTGTTGGAAGTAGGGCAGAATTTCTTGAATATAAAACTGTGAAAGAGAAAATCACCATTTTATATCTTATAGCTATTCATTTAATGTTGCCTGATAAAGCGCTAATTTTTACTGTTGACATCCTTTAGGTTGTCTTAATTTCAGCCAATTAGGACAAGAGGAATTCCTGATGAAGGATAAGATCAGGACTACCTATTCTTTTAGCTATTTGTTCCACCAGTAGGCACTGTGTAGAGGTAATACCAGTGCCCATACAGGTTTCAGTGGCAGAAAACTCTTTCCTTAAGGTTTAGTGTCTATACTGAGCTATCACAAATTCTTAGCTAGTCAAATTCCTAATGATTTTGGCCTTTGCTTAGATCACTAATAAAAATGGCATAGGCATGGATTAATTGATTCTAAAAGCAGCACAGACTTTATGACAACTTGTGAAAAAGTATAACCTTAGTTAATGTCTTTTTTCCCATGGGAAGTAAGAACACAGGGGAGGGTAAGAATAGACTCGAGGAGCAGTTTTCTCTGATGTACATTGCTATCTCTCATGGATACATCACTATAGATATGGGACCTTCTATGTTTGAAATACAGATATAAACTGTGGATAAACATATTGAAGGGGGATTGTTTTATAAGGTAATATCTACATATTTGAGAATGACAGATTGGCTTGGCATTTGTTACCTTAGGACCTCTGGCCATGTAGACAAATTTGCTGACTTCATGGTGAAAGATGTAAAAAATGGAGAGTGTTTTCGTGCAGACCATCTCTTGAAAGGTATGGTTCTTCATTTCCTTCAAGTACTATTAATCAAAACAAAGGGTTTAGATTAAACGTATTTCTCAGAATTTTTCCATTAAAATTATTGAGACATAACATACAAAGAGTAAATTGCACAGATCTTAAGTATACAAATCAATCCTTTATTTTTTTAAAAAAGTTATAAACAGATGATTTCTCTAATTAACAAAAGAATCAAGGTACTATCATGACTGTTCCTATAAAATCAGCCATGGGATTCATATAAATTAAGAATATTATCCTGGGAATTACCTTTTTAACTGTCCAACATGAAATTCAAAAGTGCGTTATCAGAGTGTGGTGGTTCACGCCTGTAATCTGAACACTTTGGAGGCTGAGGTGGGAGGATCGCTTGAACCCAGGAGTTCAAGACCAGTCTGGGTAACATGGCAAGATCCAATCTCTATCCAAAAAAAAAAAAAAAAAAATCAGCCAGGTGTGGTGGAGTGCACCTGTATTCAGAGCTACTGGGGAGGCTGAGGTGGGAGAATCATTTGAGCACCGGAGTTGGAGGTTGCAGTGAGCTCTGATCATACTCCTGCAGCCTGAGAGACAGACTAAGATCCTGTCTCAAAAAAAAAAAAAAAAGTCAATTAAAAAAATAAATGAAAAGACACAAGAAATCAGGCAAAAGATATGTTTAAAAAAAGTGCATTGTCCTCCTTTTTCCCGTTGATCGAAATTGACACATATCAACACTGTTTTTTTGTAGCTCATTTACAGAAATTGATGTCTGATAAGAAGTGTTCTGCTGAGAAGAAATCAGAGATGGAAAGTGTCTTAGCCCAGGTGAGTACTTTAGAGATGTTATCAGAGAACCTAGGTAGTTGTCCTTTCAGCATTTGATAACTGTTGAATTCTGTCTTATGCTGACCCTCCTCACAGTTGTAAAGAAGCAGAGTTTACCTTTTGTCCCTGATAGCATCTCTTTTTGCATTTTTATTTTCTTCTTTGTCTTTTGCAGCTAACTCTTTATTTCAACCAAAACTAACAAGTCAGTGTAAATAGGCATTAAAATTGTCTCTCCTTGGAAACCAGTTTTCTGAATTTAATAGCTAAACCCAGAGGAGTAACCGCAGATGAGTAGTGTTCTGTGTTGGTGTGAAGATTTTGGGGCAGATACCTTTGTGAGCCCTGTCTCACTGGCCACTTGATCTGCCTCTGGTTGGACTGGACTGTCCCTGACTATAAGCTATTATTCCTAAAACCTGATGAGCAGGTCCCTGCTTTTCTGCCCTTGATTTTCCCAGTTTGCCTGTAGATGTAAGTTTTATAATTTGTGTTTAAGCTGACAAATTTTAGGGAAGGCATAAGAGACCACAGAGATTAATTTATTCTGACCTTTTACCAAGTGCAGGAATACCTTCTCTATTAGAAGTAATTCATCTTTTTTGGGATCACAGACCATTTTAAGAATATAATCAAAACCGCACATCTCTCCAGGAAGATGCCCATGTCCATGTATGCATATTGCTGGTTTCTCACCTCATCTGTCAGCTGTTCTGTCTAGGCAAAGTACATTTCTCCAGCACCACGTTTAGTCATGAGGTCCACTAAGGTTCGCCTCTTTAATTTTGCTCTACTTTCTTGGATGAAAAACAAAAGACCAGTAATGTGTTTTATACCTATTTTTTTTTACATCAAACTATATCTATATATCTATATATAGAAAGATAGATCATTATAAATATAGATATCTATATATATCTTTATAAATAGCTGAGACTGAATATGAATATAAGCTTTCTTAACTTTCTGCTTTTTTCTCATGGGAATTGCTGGATACATTTCCACTGTTGCCCTAATTTTTTTTTTAACATGCTAATTTTTCTCTGTGGTATGTAGCTTTTCAACATCAGTTGAGATATTTTCTCCTTCATTTAAATTGAAAACTTTCTTAATCTGGCTGTTGAATCATCTGCTAATCTATTTTGATCCTTGGGAAGTATTTAATTGCTTGCTTGAAGCTCACTGTTTTTGTATTGTTACTCATGGTTTAAAAAATATTTCTTGTATTTTGACACTGTTAGAGCCATACATTCATCTCATTTTCTTTTCCAAAGGCATGACCTTTATTAGAAAGACGAAATGAAAAAATACCCCTACTTATCCCTAGATTCTTTTGTTTTCCATTCAGAATTTCAGATTTACTAAGTTTTTGTGTGTACATTTCTTTGAGTGTCTTTGATCTTAAAGTTTAATTCATTTCCAAGTAAATTGTCAGAATTGGGAGGTAAGTAGTTGATTTGATAGGTCATAATTTATAGTTGAAACGCTGGCCTTCTGTTTCATTTCAGAACCATGTTCTAGAAGAGCAATCTGTGTTTCGATTTGCTATATCAGATATATATACAACTGTCAATAGATTCCTCAATGAAAATAAGGGACCCATGCGAAATAGTGCAGTACTCAGAAATGGCCCTGGTGGATTGACTGGCTGAAAGCCTGTCTCTTGCTTGAGGACATAATAGTGTTTTCTACACCTGTTAGTGCCTGACTCCTTTTCAGCTTTATGAAGCATGCTAATTTCTTTAAAAGATACTGATTTACCTTCTATAGTAGGAAGAGCTTCTGTCGTGTAGATTTAATAGCTCAGAATTAATTCTCTTGCCTCTCTTTTCTGTCCATTTTTGCTGACTGATATCTGGATGTACCACTTTTTAAAATCATTTTTTAAACTTTTTATTATGAAAAATTCAAAACATATAAAGGTAGAAAATAGAACATAATGAACACTTGTGTACCCATCACCCTGCATGTTATCAATCATTTCAAACGTTTTTGAATCTATTTCCCACTCATTTCCCTGACTTCTTCCCCTGAATTTTTTTGATGTAGAGCAGAAACCTTATTCTATTACATCTGTAAACATTTCATTATATATTTGCAAAAGTTAAAAATCCTTCAAAAAATGGAGCTTAGTGCTTACCTTGGGAAACATTAATAATTTATGAATATATCATCAAGTATTTAGTCAGTGTTCACATTTTCCTGGCTGTCTTAAATGTTTCTAGTTTTTTTATTGAGTTGGGATCCAGATGAAGTCCATACTTTGTGATTGATTGGTAATGTTTCTTAAATCTCTTTCAATCCATGTGGTCTTCCTTCATCCCTTTTTTTCCTTACATTCTCACTCAAAAAAAATTTTTTTAAGAAGCTGAGGCATTTGTTCCTTAATTTTTTCTACTGTTTGGATTTGGCTAATTGCATTATTGTAGAGACGTTAAACGTGTTCATCTGTTTCTGTATTAGATTGAAAGGCTTGACCAGGTATTTTTGACAAGATACCTAGTAAGTGGTGTTATGTTCTCTCAGGAGGTACATTATAGTACCTGGTTAGCTCTTCTGTGAGCTGCAGCCATTAATGGCAATTGTGTAGATCCCTTTCTTGTTTAGGGGCTTCAGATGGTGATTTTGTCATTATGCTATTCCTTTTTTGTTTATTAGCTAAAATATTTCTATATGGAAAAACTTTCCTTTATCAACTCTCTGACTTCTCTGAGAAACTGTTTGTAAGTGCTTGGTCCACTCTCCCACTCCCCATCTTTTTAAATCTGTTTTTAATTAGTTGCTTTCCTAGCAATCTTCAGAAATGTATGAGTTCCTGCTTACCTCTTCTTCCTTTCTACTGTTATGAATTTATAGATTAAAACATTTAATCTTCAGTTAGTTGTAGTTATTATCTTATTGATGTTTAAATTATTCAATCTTTGGCTACCAGGAATTGTCTGCTAATTCCTTTTGACACAGCCCTAGTAGTCTTTGGTAACTTCCTTGCTTTTTAGTATGACAAGATATTACAGCCTCATCTTGTACATTTCCTATCCTATATCTAGAATCCGACATTTCTCCAATGGACACTAGTAGTGAGGATATTATTGTTCATTAGTTCTAGACCTTCTCAGTGGACTGAGCTAGGAAATTGACATTTTTTTTTTAAAGATAAAATCATCATGAGTTAATATCAATACTTCAGGTTAGGTTTATGGGATTTTTACTTTATTTTATTAATCTTAAATCTCTGTCTCCTTTACACCATAAATCCCAGTTCTCAGCAACACCAACATAATTGTTGATATGCCTTATCTCCCACTATATACATTCAGTCTCAGAATAACAATACCAATGCCACCATCAACAATATGAATATTGAAAATAGTTAAAAAATTTTTTTTTTGTTCTTTTCTTTCCTTAGGCGTATACCAGCAGTAGTAGTCTCACAGTCTAATAACTGAGTCTGAAGTCACTTGGAGTCATTATCTCTGGGTAGTTAGATCACCAGCTAGATGCAGTTAGTCCATGTATTTTTTTTTTAGTTGCAGTATTTAGAGTTTCAGTTTTTTCAATTTGTTTTATAATTATGTAAAAAATTTTCATAGCTCCAAAATCAAATCTGAAAAACAAGATATATTCAAGTAGATGTAGTGTCTCTTCCCTCCATCTTATTCCCTTCCTATCTCATAGGTAAGCAGTTTTTAGCTTAGAACAACTTCCTTTTTTAAAAAGAACGGTACTATGCTCCAGGTCTTGTGCTAAGTACTTTATGTATTTTGTATAATCTTCCTAGAAGCCCTTTAAGTGAGGTAGATTGTTTTCTCCCCATGTTACAGATAAGCGAGCCTCAGAGAGGTTGGATAAGAACTTAATCTTTAGTCATACAGCCCATAATTGGTAGAGTTGGAAGATACATACCCAGGTCTTTCTGACCTCAGAAATATTGCTTACTATTAGATGGTTTGTCATAGTCTTTTAAAATTCTTGAATTAGAAGTCATTTCACAGGATTCGGCATAGATCATCAATGTATAGAATGTGCAATCTGCTGGAAAATGCAGAGATGAATAAGACACAGCTTCTACCTTCAAGGAGCTTAATATCTTGTGGAAAAGAAAAGTTATGTGCACATATAATTATTAAACAAGGAAATGCACCTGACTCTTAAATTTGTTGAGAGTAATAAAATTCAACTTTGAAAACTTCTTTATATAATTTCAGTTTCTTGCCCACCAATAACTATTATAATTGAAAACAAGGTATTTTGTTTTATCTTTCATTGTAAAATAGTGAATGTGTGAGTTTTAGGTCAGTCCCAGAAAGGTACTCCATTTCTCTGTTAGTAAATGGAAAGTGTGTAAACTGGTTATGGTTTTACTGTGGCTATCCTGAAGGGTGGGTTAATTCTGATGTTCTTAAATTTTGTGTGAGTTGTAATGTTGGAAAATGGGGTTATATATAATGCTTTACCTTATGCCTTGTTTTCTCTCAGTCTTTTACACTATTTTCGTGATGTATCCTTTAGCTTGATAACTATGGACAACAAGAACTTGGGGATCTTTTTGTGAATTATAATGTAAAGTCTCCCATTACTGGAAATGAGCTGTCCCCTCCAGTACCTTTTAATTTAATGTTCAAGACGTTCATTGGGCCTGGAGGAAACATGCCTGGGTATGTATCATTTAGTGTTTATCTGTTTATGTAATGAAGTTGTTAAAATTGCTTGTAACAAAAGGTAAATATCAGTGCTATGAAGGAAAAATTTTGAAAAGTGATACACAGAAAGTACAGATGAATATATTAAGGAGAAATAATGACAGACATATTCTTAAATTTTATTTTATTTCTTCTAATTCTTTCTGAATCTATTCATCTTTTTTAGTATATATCATTTTTTTGCCATAAAAATGAATATAGAAGTCTGTGATCGTTATATCTTCTAATTAGAGCTCATAGGGCAGAAGGGACAGTTAAGGAATGATTTTGAAAGCCACTGAACTTTTGGCTAAAGGATAGTTTAGAAACCATTTAGTCTAGCGCAGTAGTGTCTGATAGAACTTTCTTCAGCGATGGAAATGTTCTGTATTCTCTGCTGTCCACTATGGTTAGCCACCAGCCACATGTGGCTATTGAGTGCTCAAAATGGGGCTAGTGCTTCTGAGGAACTCTGAATTTTAAAATTTATTTCATTTTAATATAAATTTGAATAGATATGTGACTAGCGGCCTACCCTATTGGCTAGCATAGGTGTAGCCTGTTGATTTGAAATATGTGGTTTTCACAGATAAAGAAAACCTGGACAGTTTACAGTATGATCCAGAATTGGCATCTGTGTCTCCAGATTCCTTGTCCACTGGTAAGGGACTTAGCCAGTGTTCCATTTTACAGCTTTAGATATTTTTCTTATGGTCTCATTTTACGGTAAGAGAATAGGTTTTTACTAGATGAAGCCAGCTAGATCATGTTTCCTAGAATAGAACTAAAGAATAATAAAAATGGTGACAAAATGTGTCACAATTAATTATTTTAATAAGACACTAGGTTGATTTGGAATATTTTGTGGAAAGGGGCCAATGACAAGCCTTTCATTTCAGCAATACATGCAGAGAGTCATAAAATGGGACATAGCCTGTGACTCAGACGTTCCATTCCTGGAAATTTGTCTAAGCAGATAATTCAAAAGGAAAGGAAACTATACGTACAAAAAGTATATAAATTACATAAATTAAAAGTAGGAATAGGCTGTGTGCAGTGGCTCACACTTGTAATCCTAACACTTGAGTGGCCGAGCCTGGAGGATTGCTTGAGGTTAGGAGTTTGAGACCAGCGTGAGCAAGAACGAGACCCCGTCTCTACAAAAAATAGAAAAATTACCTGGGCGTGGTGGAGCATGCCTGTAGTCCCAGCTGCTCAGGAGGCTGAGGTAGGAGGATTGCTTGAGGTTGCAGTGAGCTATCATGACACCACTGCACTCGAGCCCAGGCTACAGAGCAAGACTTCATCTCAAAAAAAAGTAGGAATAACCTACTCATCCAGTACTTTGCGGGTGGTTAAACAAATTATGGTTAAATGGATTAGTTCAGTCTAATAATCTGCCACTGTTAAATATGAGACATTTTTACAATTACTTAGAGAATGGAAAAGTATATAATAAGTGAAAGAAATAGAATGTAATTTTATACATACTACTTATAAATATGCATATTAACTGTAGCTATGCTTACATTTGGATGAAATCTGGAAAGGACCACAAAAATGAAAAGAATTGGTCTGTGTTAGAAGAGGGTAAAAATTTAGGCTTTTTTCCCCATTGGTTCTGAAGTTATTTTAGTAAAATATTTATTTTGAACTAGGCCATTGGGAACACTTTCTTAGTGGATGTTTTGTACGGAATATTTTCTTTGAAATTGAGGAGAGGGTAATGGTTATACTAGTGTATTTGCTCGACTATATCTGTAAAATACAGAGAAATGCAGAAGCCTTTGGCTAAAAATATAAAATACTGCAGAGAATGAGATGATATGAAAAACCTTGAAAAGTACCTGGCTTGGTGGGGTGAATGTTAGTAATAAGTGAACACTAATGTTAGGTGTTAGCTCGTCCTGGCTTCTTCCTACCACCACAATTATGTTTTGAAATGTGAGTTAAATGAGGGGTACTTAGGCATGGATCTTATTTTCAGAAGGATCTAAAATTGTCTTCTGCCTTTATGTATATGATTACTGAAGAAGACATCAGAGGTTTTAGGTGCACTATAAGAGAGGTGGTGTTTTTTAATTTATTTTTATTTTTACTTTTTGAGAGAGGGGTGTTTTGACCCACTGGAGTAATTAAATGAAATGGCATTGCTAACAGTAGTATTGCTGTACCAATTATTATACTTAATACGTTTTCTAATACTTGCTATGAAAATGTTTGCTACCAAGAAAAATATTTCTAAGACTTCATTTTAAGACCTATCCAGCTTTGATGTGAAAATGGTATATTTAAGACTTTGAGGATTTGTATCTAGAATTTTAAGATTGTTGGAAAACGTAATTTATTTCTTTATAACAGACTGATTTACTTAAATTTGTAGGTACTTGAGACCAGAAACTGCACAGGGGATTTTCCTGAATTTCAAACGACTTTTGGAATTCAACCAAGGAAAGTTGCCTTTTGCTGCTGCCCAGATTGGAAATTCTTTTAGAAACGAGATCTCCCCTCGATCTGGGCTGATCAGAGTCAGGTACTACTCATGTTACTCTTATACTTTAGTGAACGACCTTGACATGGAATTGGAAATGAAAGCTTGCTCTTTTGAAACAGTACTGCCTCATGATCCTGATTATGGATCTATTTTTGTCTTCTCCAAAAAGCGTGTTTTACATTTGTAATCTCTAAGTGTACTCTCTGGGATGACAGGCAGTTCTGAGTGATGAAAGTGAACTTGAAGGTAAAGGAAGGAGGGTGGACAATAGCTTGTTTCTCACTTGCTCCAAAATTATTTTTCCCTTGTTCATCATACGTTTTGAGGATAGTACAATCTTGATTGTCTAAACCAAGGCAGTTCTGACAATGGTGATATATGTAAGTGTGGGATGGGGTGGGGATGAGGAAATGGTTTTAACAGGAGGATTGTTCTGGGTGTCCAGGAAAAACAGCATTGCTGGAGTTGGAGTGAGGATGTTTCAGTAACCAGCTCTGCTACCCTGGACACAACCTCCAGATATCTGGGGGCCAGTGTGACAGAAAGGCCAGCTAGCAAGCTTACCTCCATCTGCTCTATACTCTAGTTCAGACACTCACCTGGCTCTATTAGCCTGTTTTTGTCCAGTGTATCCAAGAATGTGTGGGAAGCCATACTGATGCTGTTTAGTTCCACTTTGCTTTAGAAACTCATTATGACTAGCTGCTTATGACTTAAGCTTTTTGTGATTTGTTTATATTTTCTTCCTAATAACACCTCTTAGAGTAATACATTCCATTTAAAAATAGCATATATAGTTAAGCTGAACTTTCTTAGACTCCAAAAGTGTTTCCCAGCCCCAGTGCTTCCCCGTTTCTTCTCTTCCCTTCTTACTCACTGTAATTACAGACTTCAGTCATAGCATATCCCAGCCACTGACTCTGGATCAAAGCACCCGCCCAGTCTTGTTAGTTCCCATCGTGTCCTCTGTGCAGAGACGCCTCCGTATTCTGACCAAAGTGTGTCTTAGGCCTGTAGTCCCTTCAGGTTTATGGGCTAGGAAGGAGAGAGTTCATGGAGGAAAGAATGTGTACAACTTAGGGAAAGGGGGTGAGAAGGACCCCTGTGGGCTTTCACGTAGGAAGAAAAGGTAATCAGAAGCTTTAACCAGGTATTGCAACAATGAAAATCCTGTCTGATTTGAGTTTGTTTTATTTCCTGGTGTCTGGGGTTTTTTGCTTTGTTTTTTGGTCTCCCCTTTGCCAATAGTGTCTAGCAAGCATGCTTTCCCAGCGTGGGGGAAGCTGGGCAAGACCGCCTTGTCTAAAGCTAGCGTTTCGGAGAGGATTTATATAAGTGACAGTGGCGATGGGAAAATTATAAAGGACTGAGAAATAAGGCAGCGTCTGGGGCCTGTGAAATAAAAAGTGATGAGTAGGAAAACCAGCTCGGAACTGAGCAGTCATCCCAGGGGTTGACTGGTAGAAGGCCCTGGGGCTTCTTGACGGCTTGTTCCTTGGTCGTTTTCGCTTCAAAGTGTCCTGTCTGGATTTTGGCTATTGTGTACTCCTGCAAGTTGCTGACCAGAAGTCCACTTGTTCTTCACGAGTCCGCATCCTCATGGTTGGACTAGGATTGTTTGTTTAGCGTTATGGTTCTTCCTGATGGCAGAATTACCAGGTGCTTAGTCTTTCTATAGCTTTTTGTTTAGGTTAGAAGTATTAGATTGTTCACGTGAAGTTTTTTTTTTTTTTTAGTTTTTACTTTATTTTGATTGGCTGGTTCTGTCTTTCCTGGCCTGTGTGTATTTTAGGTCTGCACAGTTCCAGGTAGGGTCTCTGAACTCAAAGACAAGAGACAGAGCTGGTCAAATCAGTGTTAATGTTGAATACTGCCTTTTGTCTATGAGCTGAGATTACTTTGTTACCCCCAGATTTACTGAGGTAAAATTGACAAGTAAAACTTGTATATATTCATGGTGTATAACATGATGTTTTGATGGGTATACTTTGTGAAATGATTACCACAGTCACTAATTAACACATTCATCACTTCACATGGGTACTTTTTTTTTTTTTTGATGCTAAGAATACTTAAGATCCTACTTTCTTAGCAAATTTCAGATATACGATGAATGCATTATTACTAACTGTAGTCACCATGCTGCAATTTTTGGCAGAACAAAACTTTGGAAGCAGCTTATTCGGGGATTCTAGGCAGGACCCTTAATTTATCTGCCCCACACTGTAGATGCTCAATTGCCGTCAGCCCAGTTATAAGCCATGTGAGGACAAACACCATGTTTGTCTGTCTCTTTCACATTTCTGTGGACACAGAAGATGCTTGACAGTTGTTGAAAGACAGTTGAGGCATAGATGCTGCAGGACCAAATAAAATATACCATTAAAAAGTAAAATTGAAAAATTAAAGCTCTTCTGCAATGTATTTTATGTATTTTTAAGACCCATTTAAGCAATTTTACATTACTTGTAAATATCTGAGGTAATCATGAAATTGCATCAGTAAATGTGTTTTTTTTTAAAGAAGAGATTTGATTTTTACTCATAAAATTAACTTAAAGTGCTTCCTTCCAATAGTTACTAAATTGCCATTCAGAGAAATCCTTTTGGGAAACCATTACTATGTGCATAGTTATTCCATCATTATGTAATTAGCTTGATGTTAGCTTGTTCAATTCATGCCTTCTGTCCTTTGCCTTGAATAACACTTTGTTTAAGAAGCTCTTATTCTAAAGAAACTAACTGTATGGTGCCATTATCAGTCATTTACTCACTCATCGCAGTAAAAAAGAAGAAATCAAACAGCTATAAAAGCTAAAGAACCATTTCAATTTGCTTTTAATTTCCCATTTTTTCAAAAGTAAATATCGGGAGCTTCATTTAGTGTATACTTACAAAGACTTGCTAATGCTTTAAGGAAAACTATTTTATTTGGACCTTACCATTCAGTATCTTATTTCTTTTTTTGTATGTGACATTTGCTTATGTTATTCTAATTTTAAAAACTGTATTAATCTGCTTTTTAAAAATTATTTTCTATTAAAAGTAATAACCTTTTTGAATGTGGCTAGAAGGAAGGAATTAATATTTGGGAGAAGTTTGATAGTGAGTAATAGTTTTCATTAGTGTATTTAAAAATAACATCCTTCACATGTACCCCATAAATATATATGAATATAATGTATCAAAAAATAAAAAATAAAGACAGCCACTCAGACAAACCTAATCCAAATTTTTTTGGACCATTCCCTTAGGAAATCAATTTTCTTTTTAGTGAAGGAGATTACTGTAGTATGAGGCCTTTATCAGTGTAGAATGCGGTTGAAAATAGAGGACTTGTTTATTGTTTTTTATAGTTAAATATGCAGATTTTTTTATCTCTTATATTTTTGTTTTCAGAGAATTCACAATGGCAGAAATTGAGCACTTTGTAGATCCCACCGAGAAAGACCATCCCAAGTTCCAGAATGTGGCAGACCTCCACCTTTATTTGTATTCAGCAAAAGCCCAGGTCAGCGGACAGTCTGCTAGGAAAATGCGCCTAGGAGATGCTGTTGAACAGGTAAGATTCTGGAGGTAACTTATTTAGATGTGCTTATTCGGGGTTTGCAGCACTTAGCAAATTTTGGATACACTGAACGACAAAATTATTTTGGCAGTCATTGTACTTTCACATAGTACTTGTTTTTATAAAGAATTTATTATACAGTGTTATTGTAGTGGAAGAAGGTCACCTGAACATCCTAATTTCTGGGCCATTGGGGATAGCATGAAAAAAAGCTTTAACAGAGCACTTGGAAAATAGATCTTGGTTTGAACTGTGCTTCACCATATGACTTTGGGGGAGACAGAATTTGACTCACAGAAACCTCTGGATTTTAGACTCTTCTGTATTACTCATAGCAGTTGGGATAAGGCCTTGTATATAACAGAATTTCTCTAAATATTTGCCTGGAGAAATGAGTAAAATATTTCTAACAGTAGTTGCTGCCCAGTAGTGGAATGAGTTGCCTTTGTGAGCAGTGAGCTTCCTGGCCCTGAATATTCCAGGAGAGGCTAGACAATAACTTATCTGCTGTTTTGCAGAGAAGACTCCTGCAGTAGGTGGGGGATGGGGCTAGATGATTTCTGAGGTCCTTCCAGTACTAAAGTGGTAAGAGTACATGTATTAGTAGATAAGAATGCATTAAAATCCCCTCAACATGTCTCATTACTTTTGTTAATTGAGAAGGGGATATCTTTGCCATTCTTTAGGGTCATTATTATGAATATCACTTTTAGTACTGTAGATTTAGAAGGTATGAGGTACTGGACTGAATTTTTGCTGGCCTAATAAGCATGTCAGACAGATTTTTAATAACTCCATTATCACCTTCTTAATGTGACATTAACCCCTTTAAAAATAAAGATCACATTCTGGGTATTTGACATTGTTCTAAAACAGGCTAAAGTAGTTTACTTTGTTTCAAATATTTTTCAGTAGATTATGAATAACTCAATGGCAAATGGTACTTTGGCCTTCAGAAGCATTAATGTGTATTTCCTTCCTCTGTGCTTGCTTGCTTATTTATTTATTCATTCATTTATTCATTCATTTATTTATTTAGGGTGTGATTAACAACTCAGTGTTAGGCTATTTCATTGGCCGCATCTACCTCTACCTTGTGAAGGTTGGAGTATCTCCAGATAAACTCCGCTTCCGACAGCACATGGAGAACGAGATGGCGCATTATGCCTGTGACTGTTGGGATGCTGAATCCAAAACATCCTATGTAAGTAGAATGGCATGGTTTTTGCTGTGTGGCTTTCACATTGCTAACTTAGAAGAGTAGATGTCAAAATTGACTTTTGTGCACTTTGTCAGGGTGGAACAAAGAGAAAAGGAAAGAGATCTTTTCCTGAGCAAAATGCAAAAAGCCGTCACCCCTTGTAAGGAGGGCAACGGCTTTTTGCATTTAGAAGACTTTTGTAGACTCAGCTTCGGGAGAGGGAGAGATGGAGAGAGAAGGTTGATGATGGGGCAGTGCTGAGGTATGTGTTGCTGGATGGGCAATGTTACCGATAATATCCTTGAGTGGAGCTAAGCCAGGGTGGCCTTCTTCCTGATAAGGATCCCAGCAAGTGTTGGAAATGGTGATGGGGTTGAGCAAAGAAAGTCATAGTGCTATGCGGCAGTGTGTGCCTGGAGTCCCAGCTACTCAGGAGGCTGAAGTGGGAGGATCACAAGCTCAGGAGTTCAAGGTCAGCTTGGGCAACATAGTGAGACCTCATCTTTAGAAAAAAAAAAAAAAAGAAAGAAAGAAAGAAACAGACTCATGTTGCTTTCAACTTCGAGTGCTGTTTGGTAGATTTGGGGATACACTAGTATATTCTGATCTCTTTTTAAGAACTGTCTTTCTCAGATTCTGTGTATTTAATAAAAACTCAGAGAAGATCTCCAGGTACCCTCCTAACTTCCACCCCCACAGCATGAACATTAGTACCGAAGCTCAGGAATGAAAGGCATTTGAATGTAGGAAGTGCTTTCTGTGTTGGTGGCAGTGGTAAAGGTGGCATCCAAAACAAGGGGTTGAGAGCCTTTTGGCATTTCCCTTACCCAGTGAGTATTAGAGAGGCCTCCTTACCCACATAGAAAAGGCTTCACGTTAGCCCAGGGTCATTGGTTTTCCATATACCCTTGGTTTTAGTTTTTACTTTTTAAGGTGGTTTTCTTTGCCTGGATTCATTTTTTTAAATTAAAAATAAAAATCAGTCATATTAAAAAAGTAATGATTACTTTTTGTAAAACAATAAGGATAAAGTAATTCTGAAGAACATTTTGTAGAAAGTAAAACTTTAAATTGCATGCCTCTCCCCAAAAGTGTTTATGTCTCTTCTCTATATTGAGGATTGGCAAACATTTTCTATAAAGGGCCAAATGGTAAATATTTTCAGCTGTGGGTCACATAGGGTCTCTGTCTCATATCTTCTTTGTTGTTGTTTTTTATAGCTCTTTAAAAAATGTAAAAACCATCCTTAGTCCTGTGGTCCTTGGTGTATCCACACACTCTAAATTATTTTTCTGTACATTACAAACATATACATGTACATAAATGCATAATGATATGCATATGCCCGTAAGTAACTATTAATGTTTTTAATATATTCTTTTTCCTTTGTGAAATTGAGAAAGAATTACTATGATCTGTTGAGTTTTTCTTATCACTTTATTTTCTTAGCAAGCTTGCTTGATATATGTCAAAAGAACAGTAATTAGGATTATGGGTGATCATTAATTTCTTTTCATTTTTTTGATTTTCTGAAATCTCTTTTTATTTTCAGATCAAACCAATAAGATGTTTTCCCTTTGTATGAGAAAAGTTTATTTCTTCTTTTTTCATTCCATACCAGTTTCATCTTTTAGTTTGCTCTCCCCCTAATTTCAGGTTAAACCGGGTATTCTTGCTGTCTCAGTTTAGATTCTGAATCTGACCTGTCTTGCCTTCCATTTATTTCATTTGTTTGTTCATTCTACATTTGTCATTGTTACAGGCCAGGTCCCATCTTAAGTGTTTCACATGTATTATCTTGTGAGGTCTTCACAGTAGTTCTGTTTATAAGTATTATTTCTAAGGAAACTGAAGTACCAAGTGGTTAAGTAATTTGCTCAAATCTCACACCTAGTAAGTGGTGAAGCTGAGATCTGAACCCAGCTGTCTGCCTCCGGGCCCGTGCTCTTCACCCTTATGCTGTGCTGCTTTGTAAACCCTGCTCCGTGCCTGCCAGTCTTTAACTGGGTGCCACTGTGAGGGCTGAGGATCAGGAAACGTGGGCCTGACGTTGAGATTAGGCTACACCACTTGTGTGAGGTCATTGGAAAACAGGGCTGAACAAAACCGGAAGTTCCAGAGTAACAGAAGAGAGGGGAGAACTTCTTTACAAACTTTAATACTTCTTGTTTGTGTACTTCATGTTTTATTTTATTAATAAAACAAGTCACTGTTGCAGTTAATGCCATACCAATTCCTTCTCCCTCCAGAGAAGTAACCACTGTTCCAAAGTTGTTATCATTCTCAGGCATGCTTTTGTAATTTTACCTTTTAGTACATAAATATGTTAGTTGGCATGTTCAGTGAATGTCAGATTACCAAATTAGGTGTTTTTAAGCTTTCTTATTTTAATTCCTTTTTTGTTTTGGGTTGAGGTTCCTGAGCTTATCAAAGGAGTTTTAACATCTGCTATCTTTGTTACCAGTGTCCATGCGATAACATGTGCTGGGAAAGCTTAGTAGTTTTTATTTTTTGAGACAGTCTCGCTCTATCACCCTGGGTAAAGTGCAGTGACGTAATTGTAGCTCACAGCAACCTCAAACTCACGGGCTCAAGCAATCCTCTTGCCTCAGCCTCCTTAGTGGCTTGGGACTATAGGTGTGCACCATGAGCCCAGCTAATTTTTCTATTTTTGGTAGAGACGGGGTGTTAGTCTTGTTCAGGCTGGTCTCGAACTCCTGAGCTCAAGCAATCCTCCCTCCTTGGCATCCCAGAGTGCTAGGATTACAGGTGTGAACCACGCCTGGCCAGCTTAGTAGTTTTGATGGTTAAATTTTCCCAAGCTTTGAATCAAAGGCATAAAAATAAATATTCGTGAGAAGGACTAACTAGATATCTACTAAAATAAACCTTTTACAGCTCTTTTGTTCTTATTAAAAAATGGGTTCTTAAGGGGCTACAATAGTGAAGTACCACATACTGGGTGGCCTATAAACAACAGACATTTACTTCTTGCAATTCTGGGAGCTGGAAGTCATAGGTCAGGGTGCCAGCATGGTCTGGTTCTGGCGAGGGCTCTCTTTTGAGTTGCGTGTTGCCATCTTCTTGTGTCCTCACATGGTGAAAGAGGGCACTCTGGTGTCCCTTTTATGAGGGCTCACATTAAGCCTCCACCTTTATGACCTAATCAACTCCTAAAAGCCCCTCCTCCTAATACCATCACTTTGGGGGTTAGGATTGCAACATTTGAGTTGTGGAAGGGACACATGTTTTCAGTTCATTGCCGGTTCTTTGAAAATAATTTAAAATTTTGCTTTTTAAGAGTATTTTATGTGTGTATTAACAAGAAATGGAACCTGGCAATGATGTGATTGTAATGCTGTTTTAATTTTATTCTGTGACCTAAACTTTACCTGTTCTTTACTGAGTTTTCTTTTGTTTGTAAAGCAAATGAATTGAGTACAAATACCCACATCATGTCCAGCTGAAGTATGTGTTTAATCAGCCATCTCATGGCAAGTTGTGAGAATAGTAGGCCAAAGAGTGTAGTGGTTTCTGCCAAATTCAGTTGGAGTCTTTGTTGTAAATTTGAACAAAATCTACAGGCTTTGTCTAGATTCATGTTTAATTTCCATAATTAAATTCTAAAATATATTCATTTATCCCACAGTTACAATGTGGCAGTATAAATCCATCCAGAAGATAAGACTGCTACTTTGAGTACAGTATGAAATGTATTTTATAAGCTTGTTAGCTGCCTGACATATGAAACTATTGCCATTTCAAATATTTATAGGCTTGAATATACAAGAGGGTTTGTGATAGTCTGCGTGCATTTGCAAACAAAGCCAATGTAAGTAATGATGTTTTTATTGATCATGTGTTCTTAGGGCTGGATTGAGATTGTTGGATGTGCTGATCGTTCCTGTTATGACCTCTCTTGTCATGCACGAGCCACCAAAGTCCCGCTTGTAGCTGAGAAACCTCTGAAAGAGCCCATATCCTTTCTAGTCACTCCAAAGCTCAGGACTAAAGTGTAAACATCTTGCTAATGCATAAGTTCAAGTCTATACCTTGTTCTGTGGGTAAATTGAGATGTTTTGGATACTGTGGTAATACTTGTTTAAACCTCTTATTTTGCCCATCTCATTGCTTCTTTCCTGTTGTTTAGACATGTGCCCACTCAGTGTTTGGCCTTTAAAAGAGGTATATTCAGAAAAATACTTTGAATGTTTTTCAGAGGGTTGACCAGTTTTTCTCAGCTGTTTCCAAAAATACGTATTTCCACACCTGCACCTACCCACGTGCTCTTTACATAAGGGTACCTGGTAAATACTTTTTGTTTGAAAATGAGTTCTATTTTATGGTAGATGAAATAATAGCTCACTTGATCTGAAAATCAGCAAAGTAGAAATTTTCTTTCTTTACCAGGCCAGTGACAAGAAATAGATCTTGTTGGACATTTTAGAAATAAATAAATTGTTACCAGAAGTTTTTATGTTGTGGATGGGGTCATGTTGCTGGTTAGGTGATACCCCTTTTATCTCATTATGACTGAAAAGGTCTCTGTTGATGGAGTTGACTTATTAGTGAATGAGATTTGTCGGAATGATTTTGTGGATAGTTGTTTCATCTTGCACTTGAAATCAGCATCAACAGGATTTGGGGTATTAATGGAGAACTGGGGTTGTTTTAAGTTGATTGTTATCAAGATCATTTTCTGAAATACTGAGACAATGCTGTATTTTTGGATTCCTTGACTATTTCCTACAAAACAGTCAATGTTGTTCAGTTTGAACCCAATAAGGGAGCAGTTGGTAAGGCATATAAGAAAGATGCAAAACTGGTGATGGAGTATCTCGCCATTTGTGATGAGTGCTACGTTACAGAAATGGAGATGCTACTGAACGAGAAAGGGTAAGATTTAAAATGTTTGCTTTTACATGCGCTCCAGTCAGATATGTCTTCTCTGCCAGGTTCTGAAAGTTGGGTAAGATTAGTTTCTTCAGAAATGTTTTTCAGGTAAGTACTGTTTCTTGGCTACATTTAAAGGACTGTCTTTGCTGGTGTTAACAGAAAAAAGCCCAAACTCTCTAAAATAATTTAATGAGGTTTATTTTGAGCCGAGTATGTGCTACTATGGCCCAGGGAGCAGTCTCAAGAGGTCCTGAGAAAATGCACCAAGGCAGCTGGATTAAGTTTGGGCGGGGGAGAGAGAGAGAGAGAGAGAGAGAGAGAGAGAGAGAGAGAGAGAGAGAGAGAGAGAGAGAGAGAGAGAGAGAGAGTGTGTGTGTGTGTGTGTGTGTGTGTGTGTGTGTGTGTGTGTGTGTATTTTATCCATATATGTAAAATCCTGAAGACAGAAATTGCAGGTAAAATCATAAATAAATACCTGGAAGGTGTACATTTGTTTGGCCTGAAAAGGTGGGACAGCTCCAAGTGGGGGCTTACAGGTTGGTAGTTTCAAAGATTCTTTGATTTGTAATTGGTTAAAGAAATAAAACTTTGTCTAAAGTCTTGGAATGTTTTAAGATAAGGAGGTCTATTAATCAGAGACAAGCTACAACATACAAACTCAAGTCATCTGTTAAGTGAATTGTTGGCCTGCAGGTGTGATTTAACCTTTGCCTTGCATGGCCTTAGGTCCTATTAATAATTTAGTATTTTTTTTGTCACCAAGAGTCTGTTTTGTCAGTCTTACTGATTTCTGTTTTATTAATAACATTAATGCTGGTCACTTGTTGTATCTAAACTCTAAAAGAGAGGAGATATAACAAGATGTGTCTGACCTCCCTTCCACTCATGGCCAGGAACTCAGTTTTAAGGTTTTTGTGGGGTCCCCTTTGCCAAGAGGGGGTCCGTACAGTTTGGCAGGGGGCTTAGGATTTTATTTTTAGGTTACATTGGGATTTTGGCATTGTATCCTAGAAATACATTTGAAATGGACTATAAAGATCATTTTTATTTTTCTAATAACTTTGTTAAAGGAGACTTGTCCCAGATAGTGGCTGAGGAAGGATTAGAAACTATATCTCCTACCTCCCAAGTCACTTCTCCTTTTTGGAGGTTTGGAGTGCTCTCTGTAATTGTTTTTCAAGCATAAATAAAAAACAATAGAGAAGTGTCTTTAAAGGAATACAGCAACATCCAGTACTAAACAATGTGAAATTTATATCATCTGGCAATAAAAAAATTATATATGAAAAAGCAGGAAAATGTGACTCATAATGAGAAGAAAAGTTAGTTGAAAGAAATGCCCAGAAATAACAAACATGATGGAATAAATACATAAGGGTGTTCAAAGTTATTATAAATGTGCTTCATATGCTCAAGGTTGTGCAATAAAACATGAACATATGAGGTGAAAAATGGAGATATACATTAAAAAAACCAAAATGGAACACCTAGAGGTAATATCTCAAATGGAAATTTCACTGGATAGGGTAATAGTAGATGAATCCGTTTACTGTTGATCTTTACTGAAGATCTAATGATCTTTAACATTACAGAAGAAAGATCATTGAACTTAAAGACATAGCAATAGAAACTATCCAAAATGAAGCATAGAAAAAAAAGAAACTGGGGGAAAAATGTGAGACAGTATCAGGCAATCTGACATATGTGTAATTGGGAGTCAAAGAGAGGGTGTATAGAAAAAATATCTGATGATAACAGTAGCTGAAAAGTTTCCAAATTTGATGAAAACTATAAAACTACAGATTTAAGAAGTTTAACCCCGAGCAGTATAACCACAGAGAAAACCACAAGGGCACATCAGAATTGAATTGCTAAAAACCAGGAATGAAAAGAAAAATCTTTAAAGCAGCCGGTGTTTCATTACATAAAAACAAAGATAAGAATGATTAGAGATCTCTTTAAAAACTGTGCAAGTCACAGTGCAGTGGGATCAAATCTTTCAAAGCACTCAAAGACAAAAATCCTGTATCCACCAAAAATGTCTTTCAAAAATGAAGAGAAGATACTTTTAGACAAACAAAAGCTCCAAGAATGCATTGCCAGCAGACTTTCACTGTAAGAATTATTAAAGAAAGTTCTTCAGGCAGAAATATGGAAATTTACATCTAAGCAAAGAACTTAGGAGCCCTATAAATGGTAAATATGTGGGCGAGTATAAATGACATTTTCTTTCTCATCTCTTAATTTCTTTAAAAGATAACAGGCTGTTCAAAGCAAAAATAATAATGTGGAATTTGTAACATGTGGAAGTAAAATGTATGCCTTCAGTAGCACAAAGGATGGGAGCAAAGAATTGGGAATATGTGTTGTAAGGCGCATACATTATGTGTCAGGTGGTATAATGTCATTTGAAGGTAGATGATGATAAGTTAAAAAAGGCATACAGTAAACTCTAAATCAGTCACCTGGGAAAAAACCAAAGGGGTATAAGTAATAAACCAATAATGGACTTACTCCAGGAGAAGACAGGAGAAGAGGAAAAGGAACAAAAAACAAATGGAACAAATAGGAAATGACTAGTGAGATGTAGATTTAAACTCAACAGTATCGATAATTACATTAAATATAATCTAAACACCAGAATTGATAGCCAGTGATTGTCAGTCTGGTTAAAAATTTCAAAACCCAATTAAATGCTGTTTATAGAAAACTCACTGCAATTGTAATACACAAATAGGTTTAAAAGTAAAAGGATCAAAAAATATCTCCCATGCAAATATTAACCAAAAGTTAGAGTGGCTGTATTAATATCAGACAAAGTAAGCTTAGAAATGGAAAATTATCAGGGGCAAAAAGGGGCAATTCATAATGATAAAGACATCAGTTCATCAAGAAGGCACATTGCTCTTAAGTGTGTGTACAACTCAAAATATACAAAGCAAACTTGACAAAACTGGAGGAAAAAATAGGTCAATCCACAGTTACAGTCGGGAATTTCTACACCCCTCAGTAATTGGTAGAGGAAGTAGAGAGAATCAACAAGAATTAGAAAATATAAACACTATTAACCCAATTGCCATTTATAGAACACTCCATCTAATAGCTGGAGTGCACATTGTTTAAAGTACACTTAAAACACCCATCATACTGTTTTTGGTACAGCCCCCTAAGAATGGTTTTTCCATTTTCGAAGATTGTTCAAAAACAAAGATGATGAAAGACCACACATGGCCTGCAAATCCTGAAATATTTTATATCTGCATTCACAGAAAAAGTTTGCCAACCCCTGTCATGACGTTAGGCCAAGTGATAGAAGCCTCACACAAAAGATGTGCTGTTAAACGTGCAACTCGAGGAAAGACCAGTCTAGTTTACAGTGATGGAAAGCAGATCAGTAGTTGACTAGGAGGTGGGGGGATAGGCAAGAAAGGGACCCAAGGGGACCTTTGCAGCCATGGTGGTTGCATGTGTGTATACATTTGTCGGACGAACTATCATAAGAGGAACTCTTGCATGTTGAAGATGAAATTATCCATTTCAGTAGAAAAATTTAAATACATTACTGGTCTTCCAGAATTACATCTGTTTATGCATCAGCTCCCACTAAAATGGACAAAGTTATATCATTAGTTAGATATCATTATCCACAAACAACACACCAGCACAATTTGCTGTATTAATTATTCTCAAATAATGGCTGTCTCCTTGCTAATTGCAGCTTTTTTATTGCCGTTACCTCTGCTACACTTAAACTGTGCTCACAGAGAGGGTACATGAGACACTATGTAACGGACCCTTTAATGCGTGCACATGTAAACTTCAGACAGAATAGTGAAAAATGGAAGAAATCACTGAAAACCATCTGGTTGGGACATGATATTATCACAGGTAGAAACTAGCAAAATACAGTTAGAGTGCATGCCAGCTATACAGCTTCAAAGACAGCCACATGAGGGCTCTCTTTCCCAGCAACTGAGCTGTTGATGAGGCAAGAGAAATCCAAATTGATCTCCCTGACATGAGGAAATACTCATAAACAGAAATATAGGTGTTACATGAAGCTTTTTGTAACGGTGAATTCTTGTAACCTGAAACTGAATGGCTATATCTCAGGACATGAGCATTTTGCAGCCAGTGATTTTGGGAGCTAATATTTTATATTGACATATCAAACAGAATCATTAAACTTCTTTTAAACTGGTCTTTATCAGCATAAGGGTCAAAGTTTATTTTGGAAGTATTGTGAGAGTTTTAAAATTACTTCTGTAAAATGACAAGCTGGTTCATTTTTATATTCCTTGGGACCGTAATGAGAACAATTGTCTTTTTACCAGCAGATCCACTTCTGACTAACTTGTTATTCTACAACTGAAATTTTAAAAAGTTGTTTTTGGTTTTACCTCAATCTGAAAACCAAAGGAATTTGCCATGAAGTCATTTGTGGAATTTTAGAAAACTAGTCAAAATTTTTGGGTGCCTACCCAGAGTAAGTTAGAATAATACTTAATTTGGTGTTCCTTGTGAAATAATTTAAATTTGACTATACCTGTTATATCTGGAGAATTGACCAAGTTTTAAACTCCTTTAAATTAAGGCACAGGGATGCGTGTTTTAACTAACATAAAATGTGTTTTGTTTCTTTGTAGGGAATTCACTATTGAAACTGAAGGGAAAACATTTCAGTTAACAAAAGACATGGTCAGTGTGAAGAGATTCCAGAAAACACTGCATGGTAAATTTGTAAAAATAATTAAAAGTCATTACTCATTAAAGCTTTTTAAAAATGTTTTTATAACATAACTATTTTATAGAAAAGTTGAAGAGAAAAAAAATCCTTAATGCTACAACTGTAAATTTGGTGAATATGTTTAAGACATTCACTTGGGCCTTTTTTCTCCTTAAACATAATTGTACTGAAAAATAATTTATACTACCACCTTTATGTTATCTGTGGCCTGAGGTGCATATGAAGAATATTTCTTTGATTAAAATATTTTTCTTTTGTTTGTTCATTGCAAGAAAAAGTCCTTTTGTTTCTTAAGCAAAAACTCACCCCCCTGTCTTTTTTGGCAAAATAACTTGTTAAGAAGTCATTTAGAGCTGGGTGTGTGGCCCTTGTGCCAAAAAAAAAAAAAAAATCATTTAGATGAGTCATCTTTCATGCTTTTTTAAAAGCTAAAGAGATTATTTTTTATAGAACAAATTCTACGAATTGAGCAATGAGTATTTTGGAACATATATGAAGTATGCTGATGGTTACTTGTGGCTCAATTGAAGCTCCTGGAAACAGTGGTGGGTGTTTGAGAAGCTGCCGTCAGTGGAGAGAGCAGACCTACCTTTCCATTTTCCTTGGCCTGCCCCATAGCCAGGCTTCAGCGAGCAGTGGTAGGAGTGAGCCGGGGCTGCTTCTGCGTGCTTCGGGGCTTTGTGGTCATCGTCCTGGCAGCTGGTTCAGAACTATACCTCACCGTTGCTTGGATGCCGTGGAAGGATGGGTGGAAAATGCCTCGATCACGTTGCTAAAATATTCTTACTCTTTATCCCAGATGAAAGAAACAGTTTCCCCCCCCCCCTCCCATATGTGAGTTTTGGTTCTAATTATCTCGTTTCCCGTAAAACAGAAACTCTCCAAGGTTATGGTCAGTTACCTTAGACCTGGACGGTGCTTAGTTGTGCTTCCTTTTCAAAGCATAGGGAATAATTATCAAAGCATTTTCTGTGTGTACCACAGGTATTGTCTCATCCATGGGGCCCCTGGTAAAGATGTCTTTGATGTCCCCAAGCAAACTCTTTCCTCAGGGCCTCCTGACCCCTGAACCTTGGGGACACAGTGCCAGTAACTTGGCTCTTAACAAGTTCTCATCAAGATAACAAGCTCAAAAAGTAAAACAAACACAAACCGTGTGATACTTTTTGCATGTAGGAATTGTTTTTGTTAATTTTTCCAGCTATGGTAGATTTTTAATTCTAACAAAGTCTTACTAAAAAAGCTTTAAATTTTTTATGCTTTCTAGATAGGCAACGCAGCTAATAGGGTATAGCTAATATTTGTAGCTTACCAACTGGGAAAGGAATTCTCTGGTAACTCATTTCATTTTTATACTATACAAACAATTAAATTTGGTGAAAATTTCTTTCACTCTTTCTCTTCAAAAGGTGTGTTTCCTATCAGCAAATAGCTTTTATGTATGTTCTGATTTTCTTGTCCTGATGTGCAGAGATCAGAATCCATCTAGGGCCAGGCATGGTGGCTCACATCTATAATCCCAGCACTTTGGGAGGCTGAGGCAGGAGGATGGCTTGAGCCCAGGAGTTCGAGGCTGCAGTGAGCTATGATCAAGCCACTGCACTCCAGCCAAGTTAACAGAGTGAAACCCCAAAAGATCCATTTGGAATAGAGATATTTTTAGCGCTACAAATTGTTTAGAAAGGATCTGAAATGTATTATGTGGTATTTGAGAGAATAATATTGAATTTCTCTCTCATTTGCAGTGGAAGAAGTTGTTCCGAATGTAATTGAACCCTCCTTTGGCCTGGGCAGGATCATGTATACGGTATTTGAACATACATTCCATGTACGAGAAGGAGATGAACAGAGAACGGTAGGTTGTCCTGTACGGTGTGCTATTCTTTTATGTCAGAAAATAAAATTTACCGAAGTACATTAATAAGATTCTGGAATGACTGATTAGTTATTATTTACTGTAACATATTCATGATGTTACTCATCTTCGCTTAACTATTACAAACCACTTTCATATGTAATCTTATTTGAGCTTTAGGATGTATAGTTCATTCTGGAAGCTATCGTTTCAGTTGCCTGGTGCTCTCTATTTTGAGACCAAATGTATAACTTTGGGTTGCAATCTATGTTGCATCAATGGAAGAAATGGTACTTTCTGTGTATACACTTTTTTTTTCAGAAAATTGGGATTCATGAGATGGCTCATAGACTTTGGCTAAACCACCAAGCTGTAGCTGTACTCCGGCAAAGCATTAAAGGGAAGCCTCTCAAACTGCATAAAATTGTCTAGGGTAGTTTTGGGATAAAAATGTAAATTCCTAGTTCTATTCCAGGGATGGTGATTCATTAGGTCTGAGACTCGGAGAGATGTGTATGTGTGTTTAAATAAGAACCACAAGTGGTTCCAGTGTGGGAGCTTGACAGATCATAAATTGGGCGGTAGTATCTGGGGTATAGCCTTTCCTAGCACTCAAGCATTGCTGAAGATGAAGTTTATCAGAAGTCTTCATCAGCTCTCACATGTTTTCTTTGGCACTGCTGCCTCTGAGTCACTGCCCCTTGCCTTCCACTTTATCTCCTTATTCTGCCTTACTTCACCACCTCACCTCACCTCTGCCTGCAGAAATTATACTCCTTTAATTTCTAGGCACAGATTTCTAAGAAAACCAATCAAAAGAGTGGATATAGGAAAGGTTATATATCTCAACTTAATCGAAAGAAACAGTCTTGGGCTGGGCGTGGTAGCTTACATCTATAATCGTAGTGCTTTGGTAGGCCAAGGTGGGAGGATCACTTGAGGTCAGGAGTTCGAGATCAGCCTGAGCAACACAGCAAGACCTCATCTTTATAAAAAATAGAAAAAATTAGCCAGATTTGGTGGTGGGATGCCTGTAGTCTCAGCTACTTGGTAGGCTGAGACAGGGGGATCACCCAGGAGTTTGAGGTTGCTGTGAGCTATCACAATGCCACTGCACTCTAGCCCAGGCAACAGAGCAAGACTCTGTCTCAAAACAAAAACAAAACAAAACAAAAAAAACAAAAACAGAAACGATCTCATCTGCTTGACCATTCTAAAACTTGAATGTCCATAACATTGGACATCAATCCAACGTTCTTTCTAGGACATTTAACCTTGAAGAATGAACTGGTGAGTTCTTGGTGCCATGTTTTAAGAGATCTCACACATCATTGTAATGTATAGCTAATAAAGTTAGCATTTAATCCGCGCCCTAAAGTCGCATCTTCATTTCCCCGATGTTGAAGAAACAGCTCTTCATTCATTCAGCAGATAGTAAGAACCCGGGGTAGGCCCCACCTAGGCCATCATAAGCTCGATTTTTCTTGGGGGATGATAACGTACATGACTGCACATGTTCTTTTTAGATGTTAAGTTTGCTTCAAGCCTTTTCTGCTTATTTTTCTAATAAAAATATTTTTTTTTGTTTAGCTGTTCCTTTGAATCTAACAATATTGATGTAACTAGAGCTTTAATAGAAATTCCGTAAGGGCTAAACAAGAATGAATTAGTTACAGTGTTTTATGAATTCTCATCATGAAGAGAAATTTGATTAGGCTGTGGGAAGCCAAAATGTTTCTAAATTATTAGCACCTAGTCCTTCAATCCATTTGCCTATAAATTTGGTATAAAAACGTTACTAGTGAAATTTGAAAACAGTATTTTCCTATAAAGGCAAGTCCCTACTCTCTCTCTCATGTTAAATAAAATTTTCACAACATGGA
Source organism: Avahi laniger (assembly GCA_963575035.1). Lineage (NCBI taxonomy): Eukaryota > Metazoa > Chordata > Mammalia > Primates > Indriidae > Avahi > Avahi laniger. The sequence continues at coordinate 27,571 of CAUYSK010122822.1, read as the reverse complement.
GAAAGGGAGTAGAATTCTGAACTTTCTGTGATGTAGGCAGCTATATTGATGGAGTATGGAATTTACTTATAATGGGATATTTTTCCTTGCTTGGCATTAAAGGTTAATTAAGCTTCGAGTCAGGGGCTAAATTGGAACCTGTGTCATCATTGTATTTATGGGATAAATTTTTTCCATATTTTTGCCTTCAAGTGAACCTTTTATACAAGTATTATTCAAGAACTGCCTTCAGCTCTCATTTCCAACCCCAAATGGTAGGTTAGTTTGCCTTCCACAGAATATCTTTGCTTTCTTTGATTCTGAGTTACTCAGAAACCTATTTCAGGAGCAATTTAGGAAGGCTATACTTTTTTAGCATAGGTATACAGAACGTCTTTCTTGGTTTTGTACTGTTTCTTTTGAACATGTGTATATGAGCTAATTAAATTTTTATTTCACTTGGTCACTAAGACTCATAGATTGTTCTTTTAAAAGACAGAATGGGATTTGTTTTTTGGCACTACAACTTGTTATTTGATGATTTGTGGGGAGGTTCTTCAGGTGGTCTCCGCAGAAAGAAGTAAGGCACTTATGTGGACCAAAACATTACCATCTTATATCAATATATGTGTAGCTTTCAGAATGCTTTCACATTATTGGGCTTTTTTATAACAGACTTCAGGAGTAAGCAGAGCAGGTGGTGGAGACCTACTTTTTAGGTGAAGAAACTAAGGTTTGGAGAGAATTCTCTGAGTTGGTCCAAATTTATAGCTGAAACTGGGTATTTCTGATTCTGATTCTCCTGTTTCTCTTTTGTCATACTGTTTTTCATACCACGTTTTCTGGCATTTTGATAATGAAGTTATGCTTGGACACCCACTGAACATTAACTTCTTAGTTTGGGACGTTAGCATGTCAGTATTTATAAATTAATATATTTGGATTTCTTTCTTTTTAAACAATCTAGTTCTTCAGTTTCCCTGCGGTAGTCGCTCCATTCAAATGTTCCGTCCTCCCGCTGAGCCAGAACCAGGAGTTCGTGCCATTTGTCAAGGAATTATGTAAGCAAATCCAATTGGGTAATCTCCATGGGAACACCATCAAGTAGACTGAATTTTAGGAAGTGTATCATTGATTTCAATAAAATACAGATTGAATAAAGAATAAATCTAAGTGATTTTAGCCTGTGCTCTTGTTTCTGAGAGAGAGAGAAAGTAAGCTTGCTCAGGATTTTTTATCCTAGCATTTGAATGAGTCAAGGTAGGACCCAAGAGTCAGATTTAAAAATTACTGGCCTCTTATTTTGAACTCGGTGCTTATTTCATCAAGGGAACCCGAGTGGAGTGTAACAACTCTGGTGGATCTACAGCCACTGGATCTGCAGTGCCGAAAGGGATCTTCTTGGTCATCTGGCGTGACCCACTTATTTCAGAGTCGGGAAATAGGAAGAGTCCCCTGAGCTGCCAGGGCCATACAGATAGAGGTGGTGGAGTCAGAACTGGCCTCCTGGCCTTGGCTCTTAGCCCAGCATTGATTCCCCTGAAGCTGTATCAGATGTGGGTTTGAGGGAAGGTTTGGACTTCAGCAAGGGATTTATTAGAAATTCAGGGGCTTTTTCTTTCTCCTGCAAGTGCAACCTCTGCTGCTCTCTTGTGCTGGTCCCTTTTCTAAGTTTCCTGAGCTTGTAAGACAGCATTTAGATAACATTAGACTTACTCCATTATTTTATTTTTAATTTTGGATAGCGGAAGCTCTGACCAGGAACGGCGTGTCTCACAAAGTAGACGATTCCTCTGGGTCGATTGGAAGACGCTATGCCAGGACCGATGAGATCGGTGTGGCTTTTGGCATCACCATTGACTTCGATACAGTGAACAAGACCCCTCACACTGCAACACTGAGGGACAGAGACTCGATGCGGCAGATAAGAGCAGAGGTATCCGGCATTCTCTTTGGCGTTTTTAGTCTTAGAAATGTTTACTGCCTCTTACTGATTTGAGTTAGATTTTGATGTATTTGTGCTCTCTTTCCTCCCTTTTTTTTCTTTTTAATTTTGATTGTCTGATAGGCTTGTATCAGACAGAGTCCAGATTCCCAAGTCCCCTTGGTTTAATTATGGAAATACCCGTTAGCACTTCTCTAATATTTTCTAGCCATTTGGACTGCTCTGGGCCCATTCTCCAGCAGCTGCTTTTAATGGTTGTTTGTTTATTGGGCAAGAGAAATAGGATCCCAGGAGGTTGTTGCCATAGTTTTATTTGCAGGCTTTTGGGGGCTTGGACATTATTATCTTTATGTTTCCATAGAAACGTGTACGTGTGTGTGTGTGTATAAACTTCTCCGTGTTAACCTATTCAAAGCAGTGAGTGATGTTTCGGTGATTTCACTCACAGGAAGGGAGTGATGGGGACGGGACAAGCACAGCAGGGGAGGATGGATGGGAAAGGAGAGAGTGGCCACTTCAGTTTACAACTGCCTGACCCGGGTATTAGCTTTGAACAAGTATTGTATTTCTTTAGAGTGCCTATTTTGTGCTCAGCTTGATACAGGTAGTAATAGGGAAAACAAGTCAAAGCCTGCTTTTTTCCAAAGGAGTTCGTAGTCTAATCCAGAAGTCATGGATTTCTGGCTTGTCTTTCTACAAACCAGATCTGGCCACTCTGCACCTATGTCCCTATCTGGTGTTGTTCTCAAAGTGCGGTCCCCAGACCAGCAGCATCAGCATCACCTGGAAACTTGTTAGATGGGCAGAACCACCCCAGACCTACTAAGTCAGAAACTGAGGGTTGGAGAGGGAGAGGGGCCAGCCAGACCTCCAGATGATCCTGATGCACACGCAAGTTTGAGAACCACTGCCGTGTGCAGCCAGCATTGGCTGTGGCTGAGGAGCAGCTGGCCCTTGTAGCAGGAGCTTTCTGGCTTGCTGATCTCTCCTGAACCCCTTCATATGCGTTACTTGACTAACTCCTGTTCTAAGAGTTAAATTTAACACACGTGAAGTAACTTCAAGTGACCCAGAGATTCAGGAAAGTTAGAAAAAGCCTTGCGGCAGAATTGAGTTATCCAGGGGAGCTGGTGGGCATTCTGGATTGGAAGAAGAGCATGAACACAGGCCTGGGATGACATTGTTTGGCTTTGTGTAAGGTTTCCTGAGTTCAGGGTGAATCCTCCGTTTGAAAATCTGAACAAGTTCGTTGATACTTAGTCTTCTCTTTTACTCCAGGTTTCTGAACTTCCCGGTGTAGTCCGAGATCTGGCCAGTGGCAGCATCACGTGGGCTGATGTGGAGACCAGGTATCCTCTCTTCGAAGGGCAAGAGACTGGAAAAAAAGAGACAATCGACGAATGAGGACAATTTTGGCAACTTTTGACCACTTGCAGTAATAAAAAAAATAACTCTTATCATGTCCACTTTGCAAAAGAAAACAGCATTGTGATTTTTCCCAGGGACTGCATTTTCTCCTCAGTGGCTGCCTAATTTTACCCAAACAATTAAAGTTGAAGGAATTCCAGACAAACTCATAATCCATTGGCTCGTGTTTTTGCGTTCTCAGCAAAGCTGTTTCTCCCACCTTTGGGTAGACAAACTCACAGCTTAATGTTAAACACAATCCTTTTTTTTAATTAACAGCTCTATTGGGACATAATTTGCGTACCGTAAAATTAGCCTGTTTTAAGTGTACAATTCAATGATGTTGTAATTCCTTGATTTTAGTATATTTACAGAGTTGCGCCACCACCGCCACAATCCGATTTTACAGCCTTTCCTTCAATCCCCATTCCAACCTCAGCCCCACGCAGCCACTCAGCTGCTTTCTGTCTGCAGATTTGCCTTTTCTGTTCTTTCTCTTTTTCTGGGGAAATGATGCATCATGCTAAAGTGTCAGCAGTCACCGAGGAGGTGGAATCGCTTCTGAGAAGGCTAAGGCGACAATGGGGTGGCAGGCATGGACGGGGAGGAGGTGATGCACTGGCATGGGGGTGCAGGGCTGCCAACCCCACTGTCGGCGTAGTCTCCAGGAGGGCCTGCGTCAACAGAGCACCTTTAATTTAAGTCGTGCTTGTACTTGGCTTCACTGGTTGCCCTGAAAATCACTGAGCTCCGGCTGCTAAAGGAACTCCGTCTGTCTGGTCTCGCTTAGCAATTTTCGACCATCCCAATGTCTTGATTCTAGCCTAGTATTTTTTGGCTCAGCTTTTAAGGTACTTCTGTTATGGTTTTGTTACAGCACTCAGAAGATGTATGCTTATTTGTAAGGAAAAAATTCAAGGATGTGTGAATTTGAACAGCTACTTACTTGCAGAGTTAGGACCTTGTCTGGTATCTGGACCTAGTCTGATACAGTATTGGGTGGGAGAGTCGTGATCTCCAAAATATTTCCCTTTGTCTAGGGTATGAAGAACGATTGAAGTTGTCATTTCTTAAAAGCAAAATAAGAATCCCCAGGGATTCTCCCATTTGTATCTTATCTCCAATGATGACTGCTGCAGTCCTGGACACAAGATATTCAATAAATAGTCTTTAGATAAGTCTTAGATTTTTGAACAAACCTCTTTGGGAAGAAAGTCTTATACTAAAGCTCATTTCTCTTCTGACTGGTACTTTTGGAAACATTTGTTACTAAATTAGAATTAGATATTAAATAAACTGAATTTTCATTTTCTAGGGATTCCTCTCACTTCTTATTCCTTTATGATATAGCTCATAACTGGGCGTATGTTCTAGCAGTGTCACCTGTTGGGGGGGGTGTCTTTACTTCTTCCCATGTATTTACTTCCTTTTACAGCATGACTGCCTCCGTAGGCAAATGGTCACCACCACCTCACACACTCTTATGCTTATTAGGGGAAGAGATACTAAATACGTAGTGGAATTTACCTACTTTGGATCATAAAGGGATTGAAGCCAAAGCTCTCTTTGGTTTTCACTGGCAAACATGTTTGTTATGAGGTAGAGGCTGGATATTGAACCCGGAAGCCCTCCCTTTCTCTATTCCTCTTTCCAGGTGGCAATACATGATTTCTTCCCAGAGAACACCTGCTCTAAAGTAGGTTTCTAAAGTGATCGATTACCTGAGTGAGGAAGACAGGCCAGTAGCCTGGCTCTGTTTGCGTTATGTTTGCCTGATTTTAAGCACAAGCAGGCCAAGAGCTGTTTTTTAAATGAAGAGGCTCTTTGGACATGGGAGTTTACATGTGTGTATACACACACCTCTTCTGTGCAAGCCCAATGTCTATTTAAAGCCCGAAGCTTTCTGGCTTGATGCTCTGTGAGGCCTTTTTTGTTATTTATGTATTTGTGTGTGTGGAACTGGGGGCTAGCTAAACAAGAGCTAGATAAATAGCATTACTTCCCCAAAAAATAGTGGTGGGAGGGTCAGATTCTAACTGATTTCCATGGAATGTAGGTAAGAACACAGTAGTTAGATTTTTTAAAACTTAGGTTGGAATTCAGGGCATTCGGTCAAATATAATGTGGAGTTATATCTAGAGAGGGCAGTCTGTTCCTGGTTCTGCAAGATTTCAGCACCTTAATATTGCTTAACAGCTCATAATAGCAAAATACTGAATGTAGACAGATGTTCCAGAAAAGGAATTCATCACCAAGTCCTATAAATATAGAAATGATCTTACTATTTTCATGAAGTGGTACTAGAGATGTCAGATGTCCCAAGTTCTTTGCGATAAGAATTTGGCAAAATTATTTTCTTCAATAATAAGTCACTTGAAATAGATTCATTTTAGACTCTTTATTTACTGTTCCCTTAATCAGTATAATCTCAGGGTAATGGCAGTGACTGTCTTAGTCAGTGGAGTCTATTCCTGAAAGGACTGGATGCCCTAGAGAGAAATCCCAATTATCTCTGGATATAGCGGCACTTAACTGAACCTGCTTTCACAAGGGAAAACTGTCATCTATGTCTCTTGCGCTGGGGCTAGGATACAGAGGCTTTGAGAGCGTAGCTTATGTACAGAGCCTTGCACTAGCATTTTTGCTGATAGTCTATGTTTAAGGTTTTGCCATTTGGTCAACCTCAAAGTGAAAGTTGAACATTCAGTAAGTGGCCTGGGCCTGGTGGCCGACACCTGTAATTCCATCACTTTGGGAGGCCTAGGCAGGAGGATCGCTTAAGGCCAGAAGTTTGAGACCAGCCTGGGCAACATACCAAGACCCTATCTCTTAAAAAAAAAAAAAAAAAGATTCAGTACGTGAATGGGTGAATAAAATTATGTTGTGCCTCAAAATTCACTTCTGGTTATTGGGCTGCCTCTAAACAATAATTGTGTTAAGACCATGTGGATGGAATCAGTGTCTCCTCCAGAAATTGGAATATGATTTGGGAGAGTCACCAAGGATTGCCTGAGAGGAGCAGCCTGCAGCCCTGCCCTCCAGCCTAAGAGCCCCTTGCGCTGGTGACACGCTCCCCTCTCAGCTGGCCAGGTCATCCTTGCGTGTTAAAGGACACACCTTTTTAAACTTGTTGCCTCAGTGAAAGACGTTGGGGCAGCGGTTCTCAGCCCTGGCTGCACATTACAATCATCTGAGCTTTGGAAAATATTCGCGTGTGGGCCCCACCTCAAACCAATGGCAGGAGTTTCTCTAGGGTAGGGCCTGGGTGTCAGGATTTTAAGTCCCTTAGGAGAACCACTGCTACTGCTTTTGCACCTTGTGAACTTCATAGCCATGTGAAAGACTGGACTCACTGCCCTCTCCCAAAAGCGGTTTCCTCTGAGAATATGAATTTGTAAGACCTTGTCCAGTGAGACCATGAGAGAAGCAGATGTGGGGATGGGGAAGTGAGCGGTGGGATTTCCATTTCCCCTGGGGAATCTTGCAGAGCCACATTCTTGCTGGATGCGTGGTGGGGCTGAAGAGTGGAGAGGTGCTGTGAGCTCTGGGCTGGCGACAAAGCAAGCCAGCTTCTTGTCCTGTGGCTTCTAACATCTAGCCGTGCTAGCTACGCTAACCCTCCAAGCCTCCGTCCGGGGCCACAGCCTGCATGTGAACCTAATGGTAGTTTCAGGATTGTAAGGCTGGGAAGAGAGAGCCCTTCTCTCTTTGGGAGCCAAAGCTCTCTGCCCTCCTTTTTTTAATGTGCAAGACTTAGTGTAGAAGCGAGCTGGCATAGAATTTTTGCCAGTCTGTGCCTGCTTTTGTTAGATCTTGAAACTCAAATCACCAACAATTAGCGCTTAGCAGTTAGCACTTAGCAGTTACGCTAACTAAAACAATTTGGGCTAATTAAAACCTTTCTTGGCTCATCAAAACTCACTGTTCTGCATCTGAGTGTGAATTAATTGACAGTGAGATTAAGTACAATGAAATTGTAGGGAAGAAAAAACCCACTGACAAACTTTTAAAAATCTTTATTAACATTTAAACAAAAATAGAGCGCACACTTTCCATTTTTTGGAAAGGAACTCTGAAGCAAGTGTGCAAACTGATGCGCTCCACAGACCTGTTCCCTCAGTGACAGCTCCTGGGTGCCAGTTTGCTCCTCGTCCTCTCCCATGCCACGTCCAGGCCAGCAGCGCCCTCTGCACTCTGTGTCCAGTACTGGGCCACTGCTCACCACCTGTGTGGCCGCTCCTCACAACCTGTCACCTTCTCAGGACTTTGTTCTAAGTCACCTCAGTGAGGCCTTCCTTGGCCATGTCACCTAAACTTTCAACATGGTGCTGCATCCCCTTTGGACACGTACACCTCATGTCTCCATTGTTTTCTTTTCCTCTTTAGCACTAAACACTTTGTAACCTATTTTACTTTTGTTTCATTTTCAGTCTCTTCATTAGAATGTAAGTTCCACGGGACAAAGATTTGAATCTGTTTTGTGCTCATTGCCTAGAGAAGTGCCTTGCACTTAGTAGATGCTCAGTAAATAACTGAATGACTTAGTGAATGAATGAATCTTCTCATGCAGGGCAGCCCCCACATTCTGTATTTTGATGTGAAAATTGGCTTGTTTCTAAATGACTACCCTGTAACATATATACATACTAACGTGCAACTCAACCCTTGGCTCGAAACCCAGGTCTCCACTCAGCAGAAAGCCTGCAGCCATTGAGCGCTTGGGTACTGAGCAGGTTCCGCTCTTAGTACAGTAGTGCCCTTTTTGAAGGAAGCAACCTCAAAGCCCCTGGAATGCACCAGGAACGCCCCTTCTGAGGAACTTTAACTAATGTTGTGTACTTACTGTAAAACCATCTTTCAGTTGACACTATGAAAAAGATGTTTTGTAACTAGTGAGCTTTTTTAAGATTATCGCTAAAATAAAAGTAGTGAATTTAAAAATCTTTATAAAACCTGTAGACTCTAAGAAGAGGTTCCAGGCAGCGAAACTGTAAGGCTTCACGGTCTTTTAGGGACAAGAGTTCTGGGGCTGGGTGAGGCCCATGAAGGGAACAGTGACACCAGCTTCATAGTGTTTGTAGTTTCAACCAGGATCAGGCACGGCCCTGCCCAAGAGCCCCTCACGACCTGACAGTGGAGGCCTAAGCTTGCATACAGTGAGCGTGGCCACCGCGGAGCACTTGGCCCGGGCCAGAAAGGTGGAGTCACCCATGCAGAGGGAGGTGGGCACACGGCGAGTGAAGGGCCTTGAGAACCGCTCCTATAGCCTGTTCAGAGTGCGGGTCCACACCCTGAGACGTGTCTCAGCAGGTCTGGGCTGGGGCTCAGAAGCCTGTGAGGTCTGAAGTTCTGTGGCGCTTCTAATACACAGCCAAGCGTGAGCACCACCAGATCAGGCAATTATTAGCTAAATTAGAGCGTTGTAATTTTCCCTTGGGATCAGGGGCCTGTAAGCTTGGGTCCCTGGTTTCTTCAAGGATCTCTGTAGAAATGTCATGCGTTATTTTATACAAATTTGCATTTTTCTAGGGAAATAGATCTATGGCATTTCTGAGGGGTCAGCTACCCAAATGAATCCAGATCTGGCTGCAGGCCATGGGAGGGCCTCTTTCTCCCGATGGAGCTCCCTTATGGGGAACCCCCCGTTGTTGACACCTCATTCCTTCAGATGGGAAGACCTTCACATTCAAGTCTGCCATGAAGGGGGCCTGGGGGATGGCCCAGAATTTGTTCTAAGCTGAGGATGAGATGGAGACACCACGGCTGAGGGCGGTGATTTGCTTGGGAACTGGGCCACGGCCGCCACAGAGCACACTTTGGAGACCCCTGAACCGGCAGGTGGGACTATGGCTTCTCCTTGTGAGTTGAAGCTACAGTATCTGGCAGGCCAGGAAGAGTAGGGAACGGAGGCAGCCGCCGTTGCTCCTGGGCCCCTCACGGGCCTTCCGCAGGGGACACTGGGACCGGAACTGGGGTTGGAAGGAGAAATGATGTCTTTGGGCCTCCGTGGGGATCCACGATGCTGTATTGTTTATCATGGTCGGGCCTCAGGGAGCCAGAGGGGGCCTTACTCAGTGCCCTGCAGAGCTAATTAAGAGGCACAATTAATTACTTTGTTATATTCGCAGCAGAGGCCGAGGGACAGTTTTCTTCCGGAGCTATAACCTTGAGCTCCTAGCTGCCCCTGCTCACTCCTTTGTCCAGCAAGCAGATATTGAGATAGAACTTGGGACTTAGCCTCGGAGGGTCCCTTCAGGTTCTCTTTCCCGAGTGCAGTAGCTAACGCTGAGAATGTTCTGTGGGTCTGGCTTTCGTCGTTTGTTCAAGTGGCATTTATGGCCCCTACTGTGTAGTCAGACAAATGCGGCGTTTAAGTAGGGTGATCGTACAATTTATTATCCAAACCAGGGCTCTTCTGAGAGCAAAAGGTATGCTACTAATGACACCAGGACAGCAGGGGTAAGCCACCATGTCGTCCCATGCTAAGGGACTGGTGAAGGACAGGCTGCGTTGCCTGCCAGCGGGAAGTCGAGATCCATCGAGGCCTGGGGCCCCTTGGAGGGGGGTAATCTGGGGACACCTGCAGGAGGGGCCGCAGGAAGTGGCAAGGGCTCTCCTCTACCCACCTGCTGTCGTATGTCTGAAGTGGAGTCGGGGGCTCAGTCGGGACTGGCCTCTGGGCTCGGGTAGGGTCGGGCGGGGTACAGAGGCCGGGAATGGATTCTCCCTCTCGGGCCTGGGTGGCGCAGGCCCCTCAGGAAAATTCATGGTGGCTTTGGGGCAGTGCCCAAAACCATCCTGGGCACACTGATGAGTAAATTGACAAGTTTTAAGTGCGTCTCCTCCTCTCCTGCTTGTGGCTGCCTTCCCTTAGAGGTTTCCAAAAAGGCGAGTCACTCACCTTTGCTTTCCGTAGAAACTTTCCACACTGTGTGTGTGGGAAAAAGAGATGAGGGGTGTCTGCTTGCTCACCGGCTCCCTTGGTCCACAGCAGTCCGAGTCCCTGGGCATGGGGGCTTGTTAGAAGTGCAGACTCCTGGACCCCATCTAGCCTGACGCCCAAAACCTGCCTTCCAGCACCTTCCAGCACCACCCAGTTGGTCCCGATGAGAGGTCCAGGTGTGCTCTCACAGTGGCCCCTGGCCAGACTCCCTGCTAGAGGAAACCCCCACTCCTATGCACTCTGCCACCCCAGCCTCCAGTTCCACTGAGGGACAGCTCTTAACCACCAAACTCCCCCCTCCACAGCCCCGGAGGCTGAAATGTCACTCTAGGAAAGGTCTCACAGACCCGGGACTGACCCCTGGGCCCTATAACATGTGCAGGGGACTCCTGGTTCTCCTGAGTGTGCCCTTTTCCCTCCTGGGACAGCCTGGCCCCCTTCCCACCCGGGTGCCTTCCCGCATGTGCCCCCCGCTGCCGTGGGCCTGGGACGACGCCCAGGGAAGCAAGAGCCGCTGAGCCAGGCTTCTCCCCACTTCTCCCTCTGCCGCCATGCAGGAGGCCCAGGCCTGGATGATGGGACACAGGAAAGAAGTGGGGAGGGCAGCTGAGGTCCTTGTGCCCGGAGCCTTGTCTGGCTTGGGGCCGCCGTGGGCATGGGCTGGAGATGGACAGAGCAGGGCCTGAGGACAGGTGCAGGCCGCGGGGCCCACCTGCTCCTCCCCTCCGTGACGTGCAGAGATGAACGGGGACAGGCCCAGCAGATCCTGTGCTGTGTGCACCTCGTGCTGTTCTCAGGGCCCTTATTTCTCAACTAGATTTTGAGTTTCTTGGAGCAAGAACGTCGTCATATTCCTGTTATTTCCACACCTGGCGCAGCGTGGTGTTCCGTAAATGGGGAGTGAATGACGGAGGGATGTGTGTGCATTTCCGTCTTTGGGTCTACTGGTGTGTTTCTAGGGGTCTCTCTGTGTTCACGCACTTGTCGTGTCCATCTGGGCCTTCCTCCCTGTGGCTCCAGGGTATGCCTCCATCTCTGCGGAAGTCCGTGTTCTGGTGGCTTCTGCGAGTGTCTTGGCTGCACCTCAAGTCCGCTGCTGGCTAGCCACCCTGCACGTGGCCCCTGGGAGGGAAATGCCGTCCTCACCTTTCACCTCCTGCCCCACAGATGCTCCATCACCTGCCACTCCTGCTGCCATGTGTGCCGTGTACCGGCCCGCAGCCCAGCAGGCACTTTCTTGCCCCACTCTGATGATGGCCCAGGGCTCGGGGTGTGCTGGGGGCCGGGCCCTGCCGTGGTCTCTCCCTGGGAGGGGGCCCAGGAGGCTGGTGTGCAGGATCCTCCAGTGGGCCCACATCTTCGGTTTTGTAAATCAGGGCGGTGACAGGGTTCAACATAAGGGCCTGAGCGCCCGCAGGGTCTGGGTGCTGGAACTTGCCCACTGCGGAGAAGGACAGTCTGCTAATGAGGCCACTTTCCAGGAAGGCCAGCTCAGGGAAGGGCTGCCAACGCTGAGGCCGACACTAATGAGGACAGGCTTGGTGGCAAAGAACAAGTGCCTGATGAGGTTAACAAGTAGGGACCCAGAGAGACAGCCTAATGGCTCCAGTGGCATTTCAAGGTCAGAGCTTGGCCAGGGCCATGACCAGGAGCCCAGGGAGAGAGGGGAACCAGGGTGTGACCAAGGAGGAGCCTCCTGGGAACCGGAGCTGGAGCAGGTCATACCGCCCACTGAACAAACGTCAGCGACTCTGACTTCTGGGCAGGCCCCGGGCCCCTCCAGGGAGCAGAGGACAGGCGGGATAATGAGCTGAGGGCTGCATCTGAGGAGCAGCAACGAGTGGCTGGGAGGTGACACCAAGGCTCTGTGGTGTCTGCTCTGATGAGCGCCCAACCAGTCTCTCCTGACAGCTCTCCAAGGGGCCTCTCAGGGCCAAGCCATTTGCAGCTCCTTGCTCGGTTCGAAGCCCCATGACGCTCGTGGATGCGGCCATTACTGCGCCACGGCGTGCACAGGAAGACTTTCTAAGACACGCCTGCGTCCTGCCTCTTGAGAAAACAAAGTCAGGGGCCTCATCCGCCCTCCTGACAAGAGAAGCAGCGCAAGCATGAAGCCCGTGGCGCTGTGGCTGCGGCCCCTGGGGAGAGACAGGATGGGCTGAAGACATGGGCAGCGAAGCCTGCTGCAAGTCTGATAATTTTCAATTCATTTTTTTTTAGCCAAATTTAAAGAGGACTTAATCAAATGGCCAGCTGACAGATCATTTTTGAGGACAAATCATTGCAATTTGGGTCATTCATCTCAGAAGGAGTATAGAGAATTGAGTGACATCGCTGGACCATCTACTTATTCATTTGAAAAGGCTTCTCAGCACGTGCAGCTATAAACAATGAAAAAAGGAAAAGAATAGATGCTGAGTCCTGATTCATTCTAGCAATAAATATTCATCCACAGATTCATGAACAATTAAATGCCTATCCATTTCATTAAGATGTGTTTTCAAGAAATTTTCCTTTTCAGGTTTAACGGTTAATTACTTATAAAAAGGTTCCGTGTCTATGTTTTAATCAATTGTTCATTACATTTTTATATAAAAAATAGGTGTAATAACTCAATCCAGAAGACTCTTTAAAAAAACCCTTAGAACTTCTAGTCGCAGGAAACGAAATATTTTAATTTCAATTTGTAAATATATTTTGTGGCAGAGACGTATGATAGGTAAGCAATAAAAGATTTTCAACATAAAAATACTGCATTAGTATAAAATTCTACAGTGGCAATGGGATAAAGATACAATGAAGAGAAAGGGAACAATGTAAAATTTCCAATTGTCAAAGAAGAGCTGGGTCACATGTTTTTAAAACAGACGAGGGTGGGTGTTAGGGTGGGTGTTAAATTGCTGTGTTTAGATTCCATTTGTTATAGTTTAAAGTGTTGTGGCAGTTTTGTTTCAAAATGTAAATATCTACCAAATGCCAGAAATCACATCCTTTGCATCTTTTAAAATTTAAGTAAAAAAACATTAGATGTCAACTTAAAAATGTGGCACATCATTTTTCAAAATTTATTTTTGGAGGGTTACCTAGAGCAAAAGCCCCCTTGGAATCTTGCTGGCTTCTCCCCAGCTTACCTCCTGCTGCTCTCCTGGGGGACAGGGAGGGAAACCTCGCCTGGAAGCTGCCCTTGTTGGTTGTTGCTCACGGAGACTGAGGGGCTCGTCTGCCTTTCCCACCAGATTCCAGCACCTTGGCCTTTGGGACAGGCGCTGGCGCTGGGTGAGCTGCACACCTCCTCTGTGAGGAATCAAACTGCCCTTGGCTGGGGGCTGGGGTCACATGTTAGCCTGGGGGGAGTGATAAGGACAGACCCGCCTGCAGGCACTTTGACCATAAAGACCAACCCTACCAGGTCCGAGAGGGAGGACAGGCCCCAGGCCAGGGCAGAGTCTCTGCTAAGCAGGAAGGATGTGGCCCGCAGACCCAGCCACGGTCCTGGGCCCACGCCACCCTTCTGATGCCTAGCTGACTTGACCTGAGGGGAGGCCACTTCCAAGAGACGTGGTTTATTTCACTGAGAGCAGAGATGTTTCTGGAGGGGATGCCGAAGCCAGTCTGGGGGAGGGGGCGCTGGGGCATTGGTTCCAATCACCAAAGACATACTGCGGGCTCTGCTGTGCCCACCTCACTCCTTCCTCCCACCGGCCCCCAAGCTTCTGTTCATTTTGTCCTGCCCTATGAGTTCTGGGACCTAAGCATGCGGCTGTCCTGACATACCGTGTCTTCCTCCTTACCCGCCCCTCCCCATGCCTCAATCAGAGGGCCAGGCAGAGAGGTCTCCCAGGAGAGGCAGCCAGGCCCGGAAACCACGTCCTTCACGGAGCCCCCCAGGGGCAGGGGGATGGCTGGGGAGGGCATGGAGGGACAGCCTGGTTGGGCTGGGGTACACATGGGGCTTCCTCAGGTGAGAGTCCTGGGAGGAGGCCAGGCTTTGCGCCTGTGGGTGCGCCTCCACCCGACTGCAGAGGGCAGGGAGGAGGGCCGAGCCCCGCCCAGCTGCCGGCAGTCTGCCCTTCACGGCTCTGGGCATCGGCTGCCTCATCTGCGGATGGGCTATGGGAGGCTCTGGCGAGAGGGGCTGGGATAGACGTCTGAAGACATCCGACCCGCTCTCCTCGGGGGCTCCTGTGACTCCCCTGCTCCTGCCGCACAGAGCCTGTGGCCCCAGCTGGCCCTGGTCCCACGGAGCCCCCTTTTGCTGCTGCGCCACCTCTTCCCTGCCAGGCTGGAGCCCTGGCGGCTGCGCTCCCTGCCCCTGCCCCACCAGAGCCTGCACAGCAAGGACCGCCCAGAGGGCGGGGCAGGATGGGAAGCAGTGATGGGGCGGGCGGCCCAGGAGTCACACGGCAGCCGTCTGCTTGACACTGTGGAAGCTGATCCGCGTGGGCGACGTGGGGATGGACACGGCCCGCGCCACGGGGACTCGAAGGGAGAGATGGTCCTGCCAGCGGTGCCACCTCTTCCTGATGGCTGAGCGCACCTGTGGGAGAGAGAGGCTCAGCGGCCGGGGGGGCCAGCCCTGGGCTTCTGGGACTGTCCCCTCTCCTGCTCTCTGCCCTCTACCCGTGCACCAGGGAGCTGACGGGCTCCAAAACCGAGGTCCTTTCCCCTGGCCTGCTGCCTCTCTCTGGGGCTCCCCTTCCTCACCCCTCTCCTGGCGGAGGTTGCCCCAGGCTTCCTTTGCTCCCACTGTCCCCTGAATTATCCAGTGTCCTTTGGACACGTTATCGTCCCTTCCCTCACTCACTCTGCCACCTCACATTTAGCACCTTGGGACCAGAATTGGCGCCTTCAGCTCACACGGCTGGCAGCTTCCCTCTCCCCCACCCCACAGACCGTCCCGTCCCCTCTGTGCCCTCTGAGAGGTGCACCTGCCCCCCTCAGCACTCGCTGCCCGAGAGGGAAAGCTAACAGTTCCGTCACTTCTAAATCTGATCCTACCTGGTGCCACCTTATTCTCATTTATACTGTAACTGAAGGATTTTTCTGGAAAACGGATGCTGTCCCCTGCATCCTAGCCTAGCACAAGGTTTGAACAGAATAAACATGCCATAAACATAGGTTGTGGGTTTGCTTTAGCGGCTCTTTGTCTTCCTATCTCCAGCCACAGAGCCAGTCTCCACTGATGGGCTTAGCATCTGGGGTAAGCTTCCATGGACAGGGACCCAGGCTTGTGTAGACGCCTCGTCACTGCCCTGTGCAGGGGCAGGCGGCATGGCCCGGGGGGCATCCCCACTCCTCTGGAGTGTTTGGGAGCTCCCAGGCCCTGGGGGCTGTGTCTGCTCCTTGCCCCATGTCCTCGCTGGCGTGCGCATCTCCCCTGAGTCGGCCGTGCTGGGATCCTGGGCCCTGCGAGCTAACCAGGCTTCACTGGCTGCCTCACTCCCCAGAGCCCACCCTGGGCGTGTGGTCTTTTCTGAGGTGGGTGGGGGAACATGCTGGTCTCATTTCTGCTCCCTGAGTCCATAAAGACCTGATTGCATGGCACACACCTCACCTCTTTCTGGAAGCTTCCTCCTGTCACCACCTCTGTTCTGGCTTCTCCCTTCCATGAGGACCTACAGCCTGGGCTCCCCTGCTCACCCCGCTCTCCAAGTGCATGTGGGGTGCTGGCATGTTATCTTGGGCCTGCACCACTGGCCTTCCAAACTGGCTCCAGCCCCTGCAGGGAGGATTCCTGGTCCCCTAAGCTGGTGTGCTTTCTCAGACCTTCCCCCTCCCTCCTCCAGGGCAGAGCTGGGCAGAGCCAGGACCCTGGCACTCCTGAAAGGCTGGGAGTTTGACCGGAACCACCCTGGAGTGGGGTCTGAGGGCCCGGCTCATACCTCTCCATTGAAGAAGCAGTAGAAGACAGACACAAAGAAACCCTGGAAAGGAAGGGGGTGCCGTTAGGGATCTGCCTGGGGCGCTGCTGTGCCTGGAGGGCTAGAGCTGGGGACAGGATGCCAGGGACGCTCTGACTCAGAGCTGGTGGGGCCCCAGCCCTCATGGTCCAGATATTCCAGGGTCCGCTCAAGTGGGAAGGGGTCTCAAGCCTAGGACTGGGACCCCAGCCTCCTCAACGCTGTGTGGCCTGGCCCAGGGCACTCGGGGCTGGGGCTGCTTGAATCCTCAGAACGGGGGCCAAGACAGCAGTAGGTGCAGGCCAGAGGGACCCAGGCCCAATCGGGGTGGGGCGACAGGGCCAGGCGAAGCCCAGGGCGGCTCAGCGGTGTCTGGGCCGGGCTCAGGTTCTATCTCGTGTGCATGACACTGAGCCATGGGCGCACCACGCCCGTGTGGCCATCTTAGTGAGGTCGGGACAGCTCACTAAGGCGGGGGCCCCACCTGGAATGACTGCAGGAAGGAGTTGAAGTAGATGAACACGATCTGCGACAGGTCGTCCTCCCCGGGATTGACGAAGAACAGCATGTAGGTGACACCCAGGAGGGGCAGGAGGACCAGGGTGGCCTTCACCGCCTTCCTGGGGGAAGAGGTGACCACACAGGTCTGAGCCCGTGCTGCAGGCAGCCTCACTCGGGTGGGACCGTCAGCAGGTGCTTTGGCCGGGTTTCTTCTGGGGACTTGAGCCAGCTCCCCGGTGAGGACTGGGGCAGAGGGCTCTCCCAGAGGCAGCGGGACGGCCCGAATGGCCTCCTCATTTCTCCCTGGCCGGGGGGTCAAGGCACCCATCCACACACCTGTACTGGATCGTCTCGGATGTGCTGGACGCTCGTAATTTTGTCATTAGTATCCTGACGATGTTGAACAGAAATACAAAATTGATCTGGCGGGAAGAAGGAGGGTGGGAAGGCAGTGGCCGTGAGTGGGGATGAGCCTGAAAGCCTGCCCCATGCACACGCCCCTCCCACTGTCCCCGCACCGCCCGCTCCTCCTCGCCAGGGCGGGAGACACCCTCACTTCTCCAGGGCCTGCTTCCCGCCCAGGCAGAGGGAAAAGCAGCCTCCAAAGACGGCGAGAGCACAAGGGCTGCTCTTCCCGAGGCGCAGTCCTCAGAAGGTCCCCAGCCCTCTTCCCGTCTCAGGGACCCTGCGGGAGCCCCTTCCTCTGTCTGCTGCGGGGTCCCCACTTGTTGACTGAGGGTCTCTCTGAGGCCCTCGCACTGTCACCGTTTCTAGGTCAGCCTGAGGTCCTTCTGCCCGAGGACAGCCCTGCGCAGGGGGCAGACTAGGCCAGACGGAGCGATTGATAACTCAGTTCCCGACTAGTGATTAATCTCTCACGGCCCTGCCCGTGCCCAGGAACTCCAGAGCCGTGGCAGACACCCTCAAGGCAGGGAAGACAAATGGGGCTGCCGCACTGGCTCTGAGCAGGGCCTTATTTATCTTCATTCAGAGTCTTCCCCCAGCGTCAGAGCCGCCCCTCCCAGGCCTGGCCCTGGAACCTGCCTGTGTGGGCTCCTGAGCCGCTTCCTGCTGCATGTGGGTCCCCGTGGGCCCGCGGCTGGGTGCCGTGCCTCTGTGCACTTGTGCGAGTGAGTGTGCATCTGGGGACACGGCACGCCTGTGTTTCTCCTCCACTGCCTCCAGCGTGAGCTGGCAGGAATGGAGTGTGCTGGCCTCATACACCAGGACTACTTCCTAAGAAAGAGCTCACGGGCCCGGCGGAGACACACATTAGCCCAGGCATGTCTGCAGGCTCACATGTGTGTGCACATACACACACACCCCTCCGAGTCTCCATCTAGAAAATCCATTGCTTCTTAGGCTTGAGCTGGGCCCTCCTAAGTTCTAAATCCTAGGCTGGAAGTCGGGGGTACACAGGCAGACATCACAGGACTTTCACGGAGGGCTCAGACCCTCCTGAGCCACAGCCTGCTCTCACTGCACGGTGGTGTGGCCTGGGGCCAGGGAATGGCTGGGAGTGGGCAGCCTTCGGTGGGGCTGCCATGACCTGCCACCCACTGCTGTCTCTTAAGGCTCACCTCATTTCTAGCTCCCACGTTTCTGGCATATTCCCTTGGATCATGGGGCACAGTTCACCTTAACACATAGGTCAATCCTAATTTTTTCATATAAGTAATACAAAGAACTTGACCTTTTCTCCTTCTTTCTGACTTCTCTGAGAGTAGAGACTGTTAGAATAAAAATACATTCTCATTTCTGCTACATTTCCTTGCATTAAATATTATTTACCCAGCACCTATCAACCCCCTAACCAATTCATGCAATTATCCACTCACTTTTATTCATCCATCTAACCATCTATCCATCAATCCATCCACCCACCAACCAATTCATTCAATTGTCCACCCACTCTTTTCACTATCCATCCATCCATCCATCCATCCATCCACCCACCTACCCACCAACGAATTCATTCAATTGTCCACCCACTCTTTTCACTATCCATCCATCCATCCATCCATCCATCCATCCATCCATCCAACTATCCATCCACCCACCTACCCACCAACCAATTCATTCAATTGTCCACCCACTCTTTTCACTATCCATCCATCCATCCATCCATCCATCCAACTATCCATCCACCCACCTACCCACCAACCAATTCATTCAATTGTCCACCCACTCTTTTCACTATCTATCTATCCAACTATCCATCCATCTAGCCATCCAGTCAACAAGTGGTTGCTGAACACCTCTTGGCTATAGGGCCCTATTCCTTGTGCTGACGTAAGGGCAGGAACAGGGTCGAGTGCGGAGCACCTGGGAGACAAGGCCTTTCGCCCTCCTCACACCAGGCAAGCATTTAGTGATGCTGCCCCACCCATCTCAGCCTGAAAGTCATTCTTCCCCTGAGCTTGTGTCCCAGCCTCCCGCTTCTCAACACCACACACACCTTATTCTCTCTCCAGGGAGCCTTCTGGCCACCCTGCCCACACCGAGCTGTCCAGCTCTCCTTTCTTGGGCTCCACCTCCCCGAACCCAAGAAAACACCCCAACTCCTCAGTGAGCCCCTAACCTTGTGCAGCCCGGTCTCTGGTTTCATTTAATCATTCTCTCATTCGGTGAATCAATTCAATGCACCCGGCTCTGAGCCAGGCACCAGAGATGGGGACGTGGACAGGCAGACATGAGCCTCTGCTCACAGAGGGCTTGAAGTCTAGTTGGGGGTGACGCTGTATCTCTCCTAAGGGGTCAGAAAGACCTGGGGAAATGGCGCAAGAGCTGAGAACTGAAGATGAGGACCACCTCCCGAATGGATCACGGGCACCGAGTCCTGGTCTCACGGCTCAGATTCTGGCTGTTCAGGTTGAATCTGTGTGGGCTTAAGGAAGCTGCTTAACCTCTGCGAGCTTCTGCTTTCTCACCCGTTCCAAGGAGGATAACCACAGGGCTTGCCTTGAAGATCAGCACAGGCTGAAACACTCTTGGAGAGCACTAAGCCTCATGTCTGGCCTAATGGCTGCCACATCCTTTCCCATGACAACAACAGTGACTACAATCACCAAGAAGCCAGGCTTCCTGCAAACTCAACCACTTCTCAGAACCAGAAATAAGTGAGTGTCTCTTAGCAGGAGAAATGTAACTGTGAACATCTGGGAGGGCAGGGGCGGCAGGGACATGTATCCAACGCAGCTGGTGGCGGGGACAAGGCAGGAGACCTGCCCCTCAGCCTCGGCTCCATTAGCTAGCAGCGGTGACCTTGGGCAAGCCATTTCATGTCTCTCTGCTCCTTCGTCTGGAAAATGGGGAGCAACTCCCTCCTTCTTTCAGGCATTGGGGATGTGAGGATTGGAAGTCACGTACAGGGAGCTTCTGGAGGGTTTAGCTTAGAACCTGGAAGCCTTGTCGGTGCAAGGAGCTGGGCCCAAAGGAAGGACAAGCAAAGGGCTCTTGGGCAGAGGAGGGTGTGGAAGGGACAGCGGTGGGGCAGGGGACAGGTCTTGGCACTGGATCCTCCCTCGCGTACCTTGTCTCCCCTCCTCGTTTCCTCACCACCTGTCGCCATCCGTACAGTCGGGGCTGGGTGGGCCAGCCTTCCGGGGGGTGTCCTAGGCTCACCAAGGGCCCGTCCCTCCAGGGTGGCTGGGCTATGGCAGCTGGCTGGGAGAGGACGGATCCCACAGGGCTCCCGTTCACTCTGAGGGGTCAGTGACTCACTGCAGCTGCGAGTCCAAGGACAATCCTTCCCCCCACTAACTGCTGCCCAGGCCTGGCTTCTGCCTCTGAAAGGAAGGAAGCCCTGAGCGGGGAGTTTCAGGCAGCCAGTGAAAACCCTCCTCCTCATCAGTTCACACACAGGAAGGCCGCTCCAAAGACAGGGTGAATGAAGCCAGAAGTCCAAAGAGGAGAGAGTAAGGAAATAAAAAATAAACAGCAATTGTCTCCAAGGCAGACAAAAGAGCGCCCCATTAGGCACCTGCTGTGTGCAAGAGGAAGACCGTTCTCCTAGCTTCCCAGAGGGAGCTTTGGCCCTTTAAAGAAACTGGTACATACAGAAGCCTGAAATTACCGAGCCTGAAATAAGTCTTACGTAAATGCCAATTTCTTATGGGGCTTTTTTGTATGTTGTTTTTTTAAAATGTATGATATATAATGGATTCTTTTTGCAGAACGCAGCCTCTACTTAAACTCTATCTTAATTAAAGCTCGTTGTGGATTAAAGACGTGGCAGCAATTATACCTTAGACGCGAATACATTTGGCAAAGGGCGGAGAGCTGGGCAAGGAACAATTGCTCATCACGTTTCATTCTGGTGTTGGTGCTCCAGGCTGGGGGCGGTGGGCTGCCCCAGGGAGGGTCACGGGGCACAGGGGAATGTAGGTCTGGATGGAACAGAAGCCCGTACACTCTGCTCTTGCCACCAGCTGCCTGCTCACCCGGCTGTCTAAGCGTTGTACCTAGCAAGGGGACGCCAGACCTGGGACAGCACTGCAGATCCACCCAGAGGAAGAGCCCGAGGTCCAGAGTGGCCAGGGCTACACCAGGGAACTGAGCATGAGGAAGGGAGAGTTGGGTGCTGCCAGCAAGCGGGGCGGCATGTGCAGGGTACGGGGTTGGCACACAGAGTGGGTGAGGAGGGCTGCCCCCGCCACATCTCTTCCAGCCTCTCTGTCTAGGTGGGTCCTCTGCTGTCTCCTGGCACCCAGCCTCGTCCCAGTCCCCATTGAGAACCTACCAGGAGCACGAGGATGATGGGGACCTGGTAGATGTAGTCCATCAGGTCACCCGGCTCCTTGCCAAACCAGCACCTGCAAAGATGGGGCGGCTGTAGGGGGCCTGCTGAGCTGGAGCGGGGGGACCACTCCAGACTCGGGCCCAGGGTCCTCCAGCTTGACCTTTCCTGAGACCCAACCTCCAGGACCGAAAGCCTCAGTGGACAGCCCCCGCCCCGGCCACCACCCTGGCCCATCCCTGGGCTGTCCTTTGTTCTACATGATGTGTCCGATCGCCCCAGCCAGACTGAGGGCAGGCCCTGGGTCTCCTCTTCCTCCTCGCTCTCCCTCCCCATCACAGGCTGCTGGGCACAGGGCTGGGTGAGCAGGAGGCAAGGAATGGAGGGAGAGCTGGGCTCCCCCTCACCCTGGGCCACCTGTTCCCGCATTGCTGGGAACCCACTGCTCTGTGTGCCAGGCTCACAGCTGCACAAGCAGCAGATGTGGAGATGGAGCCTTCTCCCGCCCAGCCCAGTTTCCAGGTCTTTGAGCTCAGCCTCATGCAGCCAGGGTAGGGAGCCACCGCCTGGCTAGCTGGCCTCGCTGGCTGCCAGGGGTTGGGGGAGCAGCTTTGGGGTCAGGGGAAGGGCTGGGCCAGCACCCGGTCTGCCTGGCCAGAGACCACTGGACATCAGGAGGCACTGTCAACTTCAAGTAACATAGTGTCTTCTGGGACTGCAGAGGTCGTCCAGTGCACACCTGCCTCACACGGGAGTCTCTCCAGCTGCCTCTCAGCACCGGGCTTTCTGGTCTCTGCTTGAACACCACTGCTGACAGGAGGCTCACTATCTTCCTTACCGAGACAGCCTTCTTATTCTTGGGCAGCTTTTACCCTTTACGACCTCTTCCTAATGCCGAGTTCCTAGAACTCCCCCAATTCTTGCCTCCACTCCCCAAATCCCACCTGCTCCCTTCAGCTTCTGAGACCCCTGGAGATCTGCACACAGAGACCCGTGTTCCCCAGTCCCCGCTTCTCTCAGCTGGTGGCACCTGACCTTCTGGCCGCTCCTTGGCTGGCCTGTAGCCAGAGTTCCTGCCCTTAGGGCCATAGCTCAGCATACTACAGTCTCTGGTGCAGGGAGGACCCCAGCAGGGGACGCTGCACCAGGCAGAGACTGGGATGCAGAACAAACAAGCTCTGCGTCGTCGGGCTCCATTGCCCGCTCACGGACACGGCCTGGGATGCCATGTGGACTGAGAGCCCCAAGACCTTGGCCTCTTCCATGTTCCCCAGGCCAGACCTGCCACACCCAACTCCGAGGAGGAGGCCTTCCCAGAGACCAAGGAGGTCATGCACTGGGCACTTCAAGGAACCACGTTCCTAACTGAATTCGACAAGCGAAGTCGCCTTGAGATCTACCCCTGAGTACCTCTGGGTGCAGGGGAATTTTTCCCAATTTAAGGACAAGAGGAAAGCGAACCTGCCCAAGCATGGCCACCATTCCTGCCCTGCCCTTGGCTGGAGCCCCAGACTGACCTGTCCTTCCCACCCCCGCATGAGCCCCCGCGGCTGGCCTGTCCCACTTACTGTTCATTCTCAGAGTAGAGTTTGCCGATGGCCCAGGCGACGATGATGGGGCAGGGGACGCCTGCAAGGACATACATGGGCTGCAATGGACAGATGGGCAGGCCTCTCGCAGAACACATGGTGGGGCCCCTAGGCCACCCGTGACCCCAGAGGTGCCCTGTCCCTAGACCCTGCCTCCAAGCCCCTCCCCTTGCAGCCCTCTCTCCAAGCAGGGACAGCGCCATTGCCTGAGGTGCTGTGTTAGGAAGTAGAGCCAGACAGTTTTTCTTTTGAAGCCAGAGACAAAGGTCTCTGGGTTGGTCATCCGGGCAGGGGAGGGGGCTGTTCTTGGGAGGGATTCTCCGCTTCCTCCCCACCAGCATGGATGGAAGCGGCTGCCTCCTCGGGACTGTGCTGCGGGTGACGGGCAGGGCTGGGGTCTGGGCCTCAGACCCAAGATGAAGGAAATGACCTTGTCACCCCCCACACTAGGCCCGGCTGCCCCTGGGACCCTCACACCATCCAATGAGGAGGAAGAGCCAGTTGGGCAGGCGCTCGGTGGAGTAGGTCATGACGATGGCCGTGTGCAGGTAGCAGCCCTCGACGAACATCCAGAAGAAGTTGGTCACCATGAAGTAGTTGAAGACGGTGGTGATGCAGCGGCACCACACCTGTGCAGGGCAGGGCTGTCAGGAGCGGGCCCGGGCAGGGCGTTCCCACCCCCGGACAGGGCCCGAGAACAGGGCTTCCCACAGGGGCTCCCGGATGTGGCACCAAATGCCATCGAATCTCACCCTGAGATTCAAGATGCTCTTTCACCCTTTCAGATTGAGTGAAGGAGCCATTCTCCACTTTTAACTTCTTTCCAGCTCTTTCTAATTTCTCTTTTTAAAAAAGGAAGAGGGAGTCTGGCTCTGAGCCTTCTGCAGGCAGAGGCTGGAATTGAATAACCTTGTTGTGCTTTCATTGTCATTTTTTTTTTCACCACTTTCAATCCATAGCAAGTCAGACTGGTTGCCATTTAGGGATGGAATATGAAATTTCATTTAGAAGAAATGAAAAAAAAGTGAGTGAAGTGAGTCAAGGTTAGGTACGTGAAGGTACCTGCAGACCCTGGCTTTGGGAAATTCGGGACTTGGTGTGACCACCACCGGCTCTGGAGGGAGACACGCTAACTGCTTGGAACCTCACTGTAGCTAATGCAGCTCACAGGTGGTGTAAGGATATGAAAGACGGCAAAGGCGGGTCCCAGGGAATGTGTGTGGGTGCCCTGGTGTGGCTGCTGCTGTTACTGCCTTCCCAGGAGAGGGGAATGTGTCCCTGTCCCTCTGAGCAAGGCGGCCGTGCAGGCAGGGCAGAGCCTGCCCAGAGCCACCCTGTGGGCCACCGCCCTTCTCAACAGACCCACCTGGTCATCTCTCCCAGGGTTCAGCCCCAGGACACCCTCAGAGCCAAGGCTGGGGTGTGGGGAGAGAGGGGCTGAGATCCAAGCCAGCTAGGGGTCAGGGGAGCTCTGTGACAGGGCTCTCTGCCTCTGCAGACAGCCCAGCTCCTCTCTGGCCGGCTTCGACAGCGCTGACTATCGGATCAGCCTCCGTGCTGAGCTGCTAGTGGCTCCCCAGCTTTGTCCCAGGGCCCAGCCCCATCTCGGCCCCACGCTGCTGTCTTTTTGTTCTGAGAAAGTCCCGTGGAGGGGAAGCTAAAGTCCCTCCCGTACCCACCCTGCTTTTTCTCCACGTTTAATGATGTCTCAGTAGTACAAGCCCACTGGGGCTAAAGGCATCCCAATTTGATTGAATGTGTTTGGTATCAAGGCAGGGCTCAATGTGGAGCCGGGTTAAGGGTCAAACCAGGCGGTGGGATGGCCCACGATGTAGAACCATCATCACAGCACGTGACCTTGGCGAGTCCCTCAGCCTTCCTGAGCCTCAGAGTCCTTGTCTATGTTATAGGAAAGATGATCCACTGGTCTCTTGATGGGATTAAGTGAGGTGAAGCTCGACAGAGGTTAGTTCCAGCCTCCTTTCTCACAGGGGTCTTTGGGGGGACCTGGATTCACAGACGAGTGGAATAGGGTGAAGTCAAGTCTAGAGCAGGTTTGTGAAGCCCCCAAATCCCTGGCTTGGCGGCCCCCTGTGCTGGTGGAACGGTGACTGGGGCGGGAGGTGAGCTCAGGCCTGGCTTTGCACCTGAGTGTGGGGCAGAGAGGTGGGTGCCCCCAGAGCCCCCCAGGCCCCGCCCCAAGTCTCCCCAGCGGTGACCTCATTGCTCTCGTGCACTTCGTGGTCGATGAGCTGCAGCAGGAACCACATGACATTTCGCAGGATAAAGGTGGTGATGAGGTTCCAGTGAATCACGTTCCGGAGACAGCGGATGCTCCTGTGGGAGGCGCGGGTCAGGGGTCAGCCGGGGCTGGGGACCAACCGGGCTAGGTTCCCCCTGAGGCCAGGGAGACCCCGCTTGAGTGAGGGCAGGGCTGCACCGGTCCCCACCCGAGATGGCCACGCTTGGGCCTCTCGGAGTCCAGTGCCCTGTGCACCCACATGCCTGCCGGCCCAACCCCCTTTGCCCACTGGCTCCTGGGCCCCTGGGGAGGAGGTGAACTGTCTGGGAGAGGTCGTGCGGGGGGCGGGGGGCGTCGCGGGAGGAGGGACAAGTGGAAAGCAGGGCGGGAGGGTGGACTTACCGCAGGGCCAGGAAAAGCAGGAAGGCGGCCACCAGGGCCGCCGTGGAAACACAGTGGCCAAGGTAGTTGATGACCAGGGCGATGCGGTAGTGCAGGCCGCACTTCCTCTGCGGGAAAGACACACAGACGGCAGGTGGAGCGTGGGCACGTGGGGTGGGGCTGGGCACTGCACCCACGGCCACCCTGTGTGGCCTGGCCTCGGGGACAGAAGTGGCTCTTAGAGCTCGCTCCTCAAGGGCTCCTGTGCAGCCCTTGTTATTGTAAATGGCTGTGGTCAGGCCTCCCAACATGCTTTTTATTTTATTTTAAGAGGTGAGGCCTCACTCTGTCGCCCAGGCTGGAGTGCAGTGGCCACTCACGGGCGCGATCATAGCTCACCGCATGGCCTCAAGCGATCCTCCTGCCTCGCCTCCCAAGTAGCTGGAATTACAGGTGCGTGCCACCACACCCACACCGACATGCATTTGGGGGGATGCTTTTGGAGAGGTATGGGTGCAGACTCTTAAAAATTCTAGGCTCTACAAGGCCACAGGGTTCAGCTCAGACCCCAGCTGGCTAAGCTACTGAGGGTGAGCTGATTTATATTTCTGGGCCTCAGTTTTGAGGTCTGTACAATGGGGACAAGTTGTCCTCCTGCCTCAGAAGCAGCAAGCTATGGGAAGCCTGAGGGGTGCATGGAGATTGGTCTGCCCTGGTGACTCTAAACAAAGTCAGTGATAAAATACTCCTTCCTGCCAGGGAGGGCCGCCCCTCTCATCCCCCACTTTGGTTCTCTGCTACTGGGGTGCTGTAAGAAGGGAGGCTGAGAACAGAGGGCTGGAGGGAGCCTCTTTCTCTCCAAACCGTCTGCCCTGTCCTGCCTGCCTCCCGGGACCTTACTACACAATCCCTTTGGCTCACGTTTGGCAGAATCACTTTCTCAGAGCAACCAAATGTTTTTCCCTCTGGATTTGAATTTCATTTGGGGAAAAGTTCCAGCCCCACTGAGGACTGTGCTGGGTAAATAATGAGGGGGAGGGGGCTTGGACGCATCATTTTGGGTAGGGAATGAGGAGTAGCTTTAAAAGAGAAGAGGCTGGCACGTTGGCGGCACAGAATCCAGTTCAGAGCAAGAGCCCAGGTAGGGATGGGAGGTCTGAGCAGGACCCAGCTCCCCGGGGGCACTGCCCTTGTGGGCTGCATGGGTTTTCACAGGGAGTCACAGAATCAGAATGCCAGATGGGGAAACTGAGGCCCAGGAGAGGAGGAAGGCGTGCGGTCACACAACCTTCTCCAGCCCCACCACTGCGTCACTGAGCACACGGCACAATACTGACGGCAAGGGCAGGAGGTACAAAAAGGAGTGGCTGGGTGACACAAAGACTGGTTCTGCCACCTTGGGATCCTCTGTGCTCAACGTGAGTCCTAACACCTGTATGAGGACTGGGGTCAGGTGGGAGGGGGCCGCTTACCTTGTCATCCAGAATGGGCTCACACTGTGAGTAGTTGATCCTTGAGGCCCACGTCCCATTCTCCAAGCATTCTCGGTAGGCAGTCCCTAGAAAAGATGCCAACCGCCAAGAGTCAAGTCACTCCCCTCCTCAAGAACCCTCCTTGGCTCCCTGGTGCTCACGGAATAAAGGTCCATATTCCTCAGCTCCGCTGGGCCAGGAAACACAATGTGTGTCTGAAAGTTTATGTGAAAGTCATTTACGTGAAAATAGGACAGAAAGTTTATCTCACGCCATAACTAAAAGGCATACTAAAACCCATTTTTTTTTTTTTTTTGAGACAGAGTCTCACTCTGTTGCCTGGGCTAGAGTGCCGTGGCATTAGCCTAGCTCACAGCAACCTCAAACTCCTGGGCTCAAGCGATTCTACTGCCTCAGCCTCCCGAGTAGCTGGGACTACAGGCATGCGCCACCATGCCCGGCTAATTTTTTCTA
>CAUYSK010122819.1:0-11202 GCA_963575035.1 Avahi laniger | reverse complement strand
GAAGAAATTAGCCGGGCATGGTGGCGCATGCCTGTAGTCCCAGCTACTCGGGAGGCTGAGACAGTAGGATCGCTTGAGACCAGGAGTTTGAGGTTGCTGTGAGCTAGGCTGACGCCACGGCACTCGCCCCAGGCAAGAGAGGGAGACTCTGTCTCAAAAAAAAAAAAAAAATAGAATGGAATAGT
Source organism: Avahi laniger (assembly GCA_963575035.1). NCBI lineage: Eukaryota > Metazoa > Chordata > Mammalia > Primates > Indriidae > Avahi > Avahi laniger. The sequence continues at coordinate 11,017 of CAUYSK010122819.1, read as the reverse complement.
AGGTAAATGAGATATATAATCCTATGCTTTTTTAAAAAAAAGTAATTCATCTTTTGAAAAGAAAAAGTAGAGTGAACATATAAGTCAGTTGAACAATCACTGAATGCCACAGATATTCATCTCTATTTAAGACGATACCTTTTGTGTCACTGCTTCCGTGAAGCCTTCCAGAATTTTCCTTTATTTTTTTTTTCTGTGAAAGTTACTTCCTCCTTTGGACCTCCATTCTACCTACCTCTATTACATGATGTATTGCACATTACATTTGCTGTGGTGTGTTTGCATGTCTCTCTTAACAGGCTGAATGGTTTTTGAGGTTGGAGTTCATGCTTGTTTGTATTTCCAGGGCACGGTGCACAATAGGTAGTTAAGTATGAGGACTGAATGAATGGTCCAAAATCATGGAAGGTCTTTTAGAGCTGGCAGTGCGTTTCTGAAAATCGGATAATTTAGTGAAAGTTAGCTTAAAATATGAAAAGGGGGTTTTTATCCTTTTGTCTTCAATTGGACCTACAAAAAGGAAGTTTCATAGAAAAGCTGACGTAAATGGCTAATAAAGTGGAAGTCATTTAAAATTTGACGTAGACATATGCTATGTATAATAAAGAGAAGTCATTTAAGATTTGATTATAGACATCTGCTACATATGATTAATACATATCAGCAGTTAATTTTAAGAAAACTTTAATTTTAAAAATTGACAAGAAATCACCTTCTATTCTCCTTTAGTGATTTAATTCTTTGTCAACCATTAGGATTTTTAAATTCCTCTATTCTTGTAATCTGGGATACTGAGATTTGTCTGGTTGGGATTGCTAATTAAATGAAATAATTCTCCTAAAGCACTTACCACAATGTTTGGCAAATAGTAAGTACTAAATAAACATTGGCTTACCATTAGCTGATTCCACCTGCCAATTTATACCATGTGCTTCCTGGCATACGTTTGAGAGAGCTCCCATCTATATGTTTGGAATAGAGCATTAGTAAAGCTGCCAGCTCAGAAAAAGGAAGCCATCTAAAAATCTAGAACTTAAAGTTAAGCGCTTGATAGAAAATTCTTGAGTATGCTGTGTTAGGTGCAAAAAATATAGGGGGGATTATATGTTATAAATATATTTTTCAGAATGTAGAAAAGCCATTAGAATATTTTAAAAATGCTCTCTTCTGTCATAAGAGCTTGCTTATTGTGAATAATATATCACATGCATGAAAGAAGGTGGTGGCTAGTTTCATTTCCCCAAAACACCTTTTCAATGGTAAATTTGAGGCATCTGTGGTTTGCCCAAGTCTAAACCCAGTGAGGTCCACCATAACTAGCATATATTTACATTTTGACTCATGGTGTCTGTCAGGCTTTAATCATAGGGGAACAAGTAATATTACTCAGACTTCATTGTTTAATCTTCCATTCATTTGTTTTCCAAGTTTGTCTCAGTCTGCGGGAAGGTTCCTTTTTCATTGCAACATGCGGTCCTGATTTCTGTAATTTATCTTCATTTGCCATTTTGAGGTGGCTGTGAAAATCCTGTGATAAGCTCCTTATTCCCCAAATCTATGCCTCTAAACCTCATGGACTTGGATTCATTCCAAATACATTTCGAAATCACATCAGTACTTTTCAGATCAGCAAGTTATTTCTTAATAAATCACTCTCTTAATGTTAGATGCTATTTTAAAGACATTAAAGAGAGCAGTTTCCAAATATGTGTAACTACTTCCAGGGAATAGTAAACTGGAGCATTTAATTAAATGAAGGCCCTAAATTTTTATTATGCTGTCATTGAGTATTTGAATAACTAGCTGTAAATGAGTTTTATTTGTACAAAAGTGATTTTCTAAATCCAATTGTCCCTATTTCAAAATATAGTTCTAGTGTCTGGGCAAAATTGGAGATGAAATGGCTGTGTCTCCATAACTAAAACAAATCAGAGGGTTGCAGCAATAAGCTGAACCCACAGAGGGAAAAACAACCTTTGAATCTTTTTCTTTCCCTGAACTAATTGGGTAATTTACTCAACTAATTTTGTCTAGTTATTAGGAAGACGATTCTCCATTCTAGAATTTATTCCACTAAAGTGAACAATATTGATGCATATAATTTGGATTAAAAATCCTTCTGCTCTTAGAAATATCTGGATACATGCCTTGAATAAACTTCCTCATTTAGGGTGCAGAAATTTATTCAAAGAGAAACCAATAAAAAATAATAACAACATTAACTACCATTTGGTAAGCATTACCTATGTGAAAAAAACGTTTTTTCCATATTGAGGTATAATTGACAATTAAAATAATTTATATTTAAAGTATACAACTTGACGATTTGATATACATATTCATTGTGAAATAATCACCACAGTTAATTAATATATCCATCGCTTCTCATAGTTACCATTTTTTTTTCATTCTTTTTTTCTCTCTCTCTTTTCTTTTTTTGGTGGTGAGAACACTTAAGATCCACTCTCTTAGCAAATTTCAAGTGTACAACACAGGATCATTAACTACAGGAACATCGTTGTATAATAGATTTCCAGAACTTATTCATCTTGCATAAATAAAACTTTGCACAATTTTCCCAGTATCTCCCCATTTCCCTCTCCCTCCAGCTCCTTATTACTCCACTCTTTGTTTCTATGAGTTTGACTATTTTAGATTCCACATATAAGTGAGATCACACAGATTTGTTTTTCTGTGTCTGGCTTATTTCACTAAGAATAATGTTCTCCAGGTTCATTCACAGTGTTGCAAATGGCAAGATTTTCTTCTTTTTAAAGGCCAAATAATATTCCATTGTGTATGTGTGTGTATATATATATCTATATATATATATAGCACATTTTCTTTATCAATTTATCTTTCAATGGACATTTAGGTTGTTCCCATGTCTTGGCTACTGTGAATAATGCTGCGATGAATCTGAGAGTGCAGCTATCTTTTGAGATCCTGATTTCATTTCCTTTGGGTGTATACCCAGAGGTGGGATTGCTGCATCATATAGTTGTTCTATTTTTAATTTTTTGAGGAACCTCTTTACTGTTTTCCATTAATGACTGTACCAAGTTACATTCCCACCAGTAGCATATAACGATTCCCTGTTCTCCAAATCCTCACCATCACTTATCTTTTGCTATGTAACAAAACTTGAATATACTTTAATCCTTCCAGCAAATTTGTTGGATGAGGGCTCTTCTTTGCATTTTAGATATGTGTAAATTTCTGCTCAGATGGATTAAGTAACTTGCCCAAGCTTGTCCAGCTGGTAAATATTAATATCAAGGCTCACATTAAAATTCCAGCCCATCTGGTCGTGGTGCCCAAGAAACCTCATTCTTTCCTCTACAAAACAAAATTGATGCAGAGTGGAATCATTTTATGATCCCTTTGATAGTCTTGGTTTTTCAGAAAAGCCACAAGACATGGATTAAATGATGATAAAAATATATCCAGGCCGGGTGTGGTGGCTCACGCCTGTCATCCCAGCACTTTGGGAGGCAGAGGTGGGAGGAGCCCCCATTGCGGGAATTAGGGAAGCAAATAACCTCAGTGAAGGCTTCGCCACAGCCAGGGACTGCCCCAGTGGTGATGAAAGTGTCCAGATGAAGTGTAGGAGTCGGGAAGCCTTCACACACCTCCAACCCTTCCTGCCTCTCAGAATACTCATACTCTCTGGCAGAAACCAGCGACAGAAATCCGTGTTCACTCTTAGCCACACAGCGGACCTTCCTGGCTGTTGGATGATAGTTAAAAATCTTATGAATTAGGAGATATTATCTCACTTAAGAAATGAGAAAATTAAGGCTCAGAGGAACTAGGTGAATTGCCCAAGATTATTACACAGCTTATAATTGGGCAACCAGGATTCAAACATTGGTCTATATCCTAATCCAAAACCCATGTTCCTTTCACTATTCAGGCTTATTCGTTGGGCATGGGGATATTGCAAAATCATTGTTTTTCCTTGTCATTTTTTCTTGCTGCCATCTTTTGATCATCTCATTTCTGATTAACTGATTTTATCCAAAAGTAAGAACATTCTATGGAATTCTTGGGGTAGCAGTTGAAATTAAGAGCTTGCTGGATCACTGGCAGATTGTTATTTCTCCGTACTGTCTCTTTCTTCCTCCTACTATCTAATATATGTGTTTGACATCTGATTATTACAGTCCTTTTAGGGGTTCTTAAACACACTTGCTTGTGGGAAAGTGCTAGTTAAAATTGTAACAGGCAGATTTTTGGGGTCTCATAACCTTGCAACAGAGAGAAGGAAGTAACTTTCGGGCTCATGAAAATGTGTACCGCAAAGGTTTTCTTAAAGTTCTCTGCAAGGTGTAGATAATTTCACAAGTAAAATGATTAGTTAGTACATTAGGCCATTGGCTTTGCTATTTTGAGCTTGTAGCAAATTATTCATTTTTATACGACAAAGTCTATGGGATAATTAGAGGACTTGAACTGCTTCCCCTGTCTCTCTTCAATGCCTCTAAAGAAGAGATTGAAGATTTTTAAGTCTAGTCCTTCACCCTCCTAGCCCTGACCCTACCCCTTCTATAGGTAATAAATGCGTTGCTTGCAATAAGTGTTTGTCAAACTTTTTAATACCATCTTTTCACTGTGATGATCAACAAATATGTGCTCTGAAAATCTTCTATATGTAGGACCCACTGTTAGATCCGGCACTAGACAGCTTGTGGTTTGAATCCTGCCCCTTGTGTGTATGGCAGCATGAGGGCATATACCACATCCGTATCAAAGCGCAGGTGGGAACCCCACCCTTTAATGTTGAAATGGTTTTACTTTCCTCTGCTAGCAAGGATGGCTAATAACTGCCTTGCTTTTGTTTCTGTAAATTCACACACACACACACACACACACACACACACACAGACACACACGGTACATTTTGACATTTGAAAACACTGATTCTCATAACCAGTGTTTTTCAGGAATAAATCACACAACCACCAATCTCTGCCAACCCTCTCTCCAGTGACCACTCCATCTCCAATTTCATGCAAATAGCAAATACTGTAGAGGTAGTATTTCATCTACAGGGAACACTGCTGAGTTGCAGAAATAGTAACTGTATTTGCTTATCAGAGAAGTTTTTTTGTTTGATTTTTTTAGAGATGAGGTATCACTATGTTGCTCAGGCTGGACTCAAACTCCTGGGCTCACACAATCCTCCCACCTCAGCCTCTCGAGTAGCTGGGATCACAAGTGTGCTTCTGTGCCAGACTACTTGAGAAGTTTTAAAATGTCTTTTATCCTTCAAAAATAGAAAAAGTAAAAAATCTACAACTGTGGTCTCCATCCCCTGGCCGTGGACCGGTATTCAATTAGTCTGCAGCCTTTTAGGAACAAGGCCACACAGCAGGAGGTGAGCTGCAGGTGAGTGAGGGAAGCTTCTGTATTTACAGCTGCTCCCCGTATCACTTGCATCACCGCCTGAGCTCTGCCTCCTATCAGATTAGTCGCTACATCAGATTCTCACACAAGAGCACGAACCCTACTGTAAACTGCACATGCGAGGGATCTAGGTTGCGTGATCCTTATGAGAATCTAATGTCCGATGATCTGAGGTGGAGCTGAGGCAGTGATGCTAGTGCTGGGGAGTGGCTGCAAATACTGATTATCATTATCAGAGAGGTTTGACTGCACAGAGACTATAATAAATCAATTGCTTGCAGACTCATATCAAAACCCCATCAGTGTGTGGCAAGTGACAACGTAATAATAATAGAAATAAAGTGCACAATAAATGTAATGTGCTTGAATCATCCTGAAACCATCACCCCCCTCCCCCTGATCTGTGGAAAAATTATCTTCTATGAAACAAGTCCCTGGTGCCAAAAAGGTTGATGATTGCTGCTTTAAATCACCAAGTTTGTCATAATTTGTTACAACAGCCACAGGAAACTAATACAGACATTAACTGGCTTTTCAACCTAGCAAAACTTATCAGTAAATTATTGCCCAGCAAGAATGAGATGTGCTGTGCTAGCTAATGGATGTTAGTTGAATTATGCAGTTTTGAAGGTACAGATAATAGTATGCTAATAAACCAGTTTATCTGAAGGGGGAAGCCTAATTTTTAGCAGATGCCCATTTCTATGATATAAATACTCCCACCATAGCCCAATTTCAAAGGTTTAATATCTGACTTGCAAAATTCCTTACCATTTAACAATCGGCTCTCACAAACCAGTAGGAGCCAGCTCCAGCCCATACCTGTAGGGGTGCTTTAAATCATGAGCAAAATTGCTCTAAAACTGTATTGAGCATAATTCAATTTCTCCTTGATAATTCTGAAGGGCGCTTCATGGTATTGTGGTTCCTGAAAGTCAACATGGGAAATATTAATTACTGTTGCACTGCGAATGTGCAGAGTTGCTAATCAACAGCATGGAAGTAGACAGTTTCCAACGCTGAAGGGGTGAGAAGGAAGAGGCTGAAGCAGAATGTCCTGTCGATTGTCAGCTGCATGTTTTTATTCCTTAGGGAGCTCTGGAAGGAATCCAGTAGAGGCCATCACCTTCCCTAGGTAAATTTATTATGGTATAAATTGTAATAGCAGTGACAGAAATCTTAATCATTTTCTTCCAGTGGAATAAGGCTTTATAATTTTCAAAGTGAATTGGAGTTTCACCTTAAGCAAAAATAGAACGGAGGCTTTATCTCAAGCAGAAACAAATGGAGTGTGTAAAATGCAGCCTCTCTCTTCAGCCCAGTCCTACTGACTTCTGAATACCATTCCGGCTGCATTTATCTGGGGCTTGGGAAATTTTCCTAGTTCCTGGGAAGAAAGTTAACTAAAACATATGACTTCCCTGGCAGGAGTCACAATTTCACACAAAAACTTTCTTGCAATAACTTCACATATTGCTTCCCCTGGTGGAATCACTATCTCTAGGGAAAACTTGGGTCTAAAATGACAACTCTATTAAATGGAAGTGAGGGCCGAATGCTAAATTCAGTAGATTTTATTTCTCAAGGAGAAGACTTCATCTTAAAATCACTTTTCGTGCATGATGTTACAGCGGAGATGAGTTCTTCTAGATCAGTGGTCCCCAACCTTTTTGGCATCAGGGACCGGTTTCATGGAGGACAATTTTTTCATGCATTGGGGCAGGGGTGAGGGTGAGGGATGGTTTTGGGATGATTCAAGCACAACGTTTTTTGTTAATCTAACAAAGACCCCCCTTTTTCCAGATAAGGTAACATTTACAGGTTCTGGGGGGGCCATTTCTCAGCCTACCATAACATCTGTCTCAGTAGCCTTTGAACATACAGACACACTGCACTTGTGTAACATCCTTAACAAATTACAAAGTCTTAATCATAATGATAGCTGTGGTTCTTCTTTATTGAGTACGTACTTCCTATGTACTAGGCAAACTGCTTCATACCTAGTAATCTCTTTATGGCATTATTTTTCCTTCCCAAATCTAGAAATATGTGCTCACATGTCATAAATCAGGGGTGGGGAGTCTTCTTATTGGAAGGCTACATTAATTTAACTATAATCAAGGCATTCAAGTATATTTGATCTTCCATCAAATATACTTAAAAATGTACATTATTTTGTAAAAATCTAACTACTATGTACTTAATAATTCCAAAAAATGAAAACTACTAGTTAATTTTAAAGTTAACTAATCTGTTAATGACTTTGTTGTGTCTGCTTTTTGTTGGAAAGCATTTGAATATTTGGTTGCAATAGGGAGGTCCGCAGTTTCAGTTGATCCTCTAGATGGGTATCAGTCATTTGTGAGCTTAGGGCATCTTGATTTGGGTTAGGTAGGAGAATGTAGTTTCCCAGCAATAAGTGGATGCAAAGCAAGAAGGCATTTTTCAGGCTTGTTGCCAAAGGCATGGGTATTCTGCATTTTTCCATATTTCAATTGGATCTTTCTTAGCATCAAACAATGACTTTCTTAGCATCTACTGAGAGCTCAACCAATTCCATCTGTATTTCCTTTGGTGCCTTGGTGACATCAACTAGGTGAGGCTGAAATGCTTATTTGAGTGTGATGTCATTATTCTCAAAGTCAGTGAACCTTTCATTGTATTCACCAATTAATAGGTCTGTAACAGCTGCATATTCTTCAAATGGTTTGCGCACATGACCCTGCTCATCAGTGACCTTTGCTAACTGGGAAAAATGTTCATCTGAAATTTCCTTTTGAAGAAGAAATGTTTTGAAAAAAAGATAGCTTTTTTTGAAATGCTTGGATTTTTTTTGTCACATATCATTTATAGACTTAGTTTTACCTTGCAAAGAAATATTCAAGTCGTTTTGATTCAACCTGATATCACACAGAAATGCTGGATTCCTATAGAAATTCTCTTTCAATAATTCACACTGCTGATTCTACTCTTCATAAAATTTAACTCTCTCTTCTCACAGAGATAAAATTTCAGCCAACACCTGTCCCTGTGATAGCCAACACATTTTAGAATGATACAGCAAATTCACACTGAATAATACCTCATCCTTCAACATTAGCAGGTTACGAAACTGACAATGCTCTGTTGCATTTGCAGGAATATAGTTAACAATACTTATAACTTGTTGCCAAATGTCACTTAAAATAGTAGCTTTAGCACAGAGGTTTTGCTGTTGCAAGATACAATGAAAAGAAATGAGAGCATCTGGATCTGTTAATACTTTTGTTATCTGTGAAATAAACCCTTCATGTTTTCCTGTCATGGAAGGTACACCGTCTGTACATACACTCACTAAATTTACCAATCAGTCCAACTTCATGACATTTATCAGGAAAGACATCCATTCTCTGTTTTCTGTTTTCAAGAGTGCCCAAAGTGAGTAACTCTTTGTAGCAAAGAAAATCTTCTGTAGTGACCCGAATAAAGTATAAAGCCTGCGATCTTTCAGTTGATTCATCCAAAGTGATTGAATAATGTACATTTTCCTTTTGAAGTATTGCATGAAGTTGTTCTGTTAAATTGAAGGCTAATTCACGCTGCCAATCCGTTACTGGCAGTTGTTTGTACTTTGAAACGTTATCAGGGTCTAAGCATCCTGCACTTTTGACAATGCATTCTTTCACAATTTCTACATCACTGAATGGTTTCCCCTTTTTTCTGAGTATATAAGCTACTTTATAAGTTGCTTCCGTGGCATCATTTCCATGTCTTATTTCTGCTCGAAAGAATTGTCTTTGCTTTTGCTTTTCATCTTTTAATTTCTGCAATACAACCTTTCGTACCTCTCCCTCTAGTTTAAAATCTTTATTGTCTTTATGAATGTTATAAGGCTAATGAGCACTGAGCATTTCTTTAATGTTGATATTGCAGTATCAGAAAGCAGCAAGTCATCTTATCTTTAGCAGAAACAAGATAATATTGCAATTCCTACTCCTCATTAAAAAATGTTTTCTTCCTTCAGTGTTCTCTTGGTTTTCTTTGACATGATGGGCTGTTAAACAGACAGAATTAAAAAATATTGTTGAGCTATGTAACTATTCATAAACAGAAACAGAGCACTGTTGTCAAAAGCTGATAACAGACTGGCGTACTCAACCCCCATAAACTCTCGCCAACCAGCCTCGTGGAGTAGTGGTGCCAGTCAGGCGAGGGAGTTGAAACTAAATCATGAGCATAGCCCTTATGGTTTACTAATTAATGTTCTAATTGTGCCGGTTATTTCACCTGAAATTTGGATTCAGTCAAAAGGTCGCACTTAATGACCTAGAAGGCTGCATGTGGCCTTAAGGCCACAGGTTCCCCACCCCTGTCATAGTGCTCTTTTTGGAGCACCAGAATCTAAACTGATATGTCAGATACACAGGCCCTACTTGCCTTCACCCTCCACCTCAAAGCCATTTGCTGGGGCTGCTCATGAAGTTGTTCCAAGGGCTCCTATTTTATGTAGTCTACCTTTCCTATCCTATTATAGTTTCATGCTTTCCAACCCTGTCCCTTGATCGCTCTTGGCAAGCTTATCTTAACACCAACACAGGGCTTGGTTAACAGGAGCATGGAAAGTATATCTATGGGCTGGGAATGACCTCCCTGATATGCAAAGTCCCTGGCCAAGTGAATGGAAGCCTCTGGGCCCAAGGTCAGTTCCTAGGTGAAACCATAACTGGCAATACCGTCTCTCAAGAGGTGGTTTGGAGAGAGGGCCATGAACTATGCCTTTTGGTGATAAGCCTGTAATTCTCTATCCTGTTGTCTTTGGATAACCTGCGTTCAGGAGTTCTCTCTCTTGCTCTGCCTGTGCAGCTCACTGTTTCATTTCTACAACTTACACCAGAGGGAGGGAAGGAAAGGGGAACTAATGTTTGGTGATTGCCCACTCTGTGTCATGCTCTGTGCTGTGGGAGTTTTATGTATTGGGCTAAAGATGCTATAAAATCCAAGAACATATGGTTAGGTTATTCTTTGTAGCTGCAATTAATAATCTGGTAGAACTGTTTTAGAGATGTAATATAGGAAGTTGATTAGGTTTGGGTAGCACATCATATTTCTGTTAAAACATAATTTTCAGTTGTGAATAAAAGGTGGTCGAATGTAGCCTGTATGGTTGTGAGTGTTCTATGAAGGAATTCAGGTCAGATTTGCTTACTTTTACAAATGCTCTATAGTCCCTGTGTGATTTTATGTACAAGCAGAAAATGGATTCCTAGAAATCAGACAAAGTCAACAATATCAGGTCAAGGGCAGAATTGAGGAGGATGATCTTGGGTCTATTACTGTAGCTGAAAGTTACCTAATCTCTCAGAGCCTCAGTTTCTTTCTTTCTTTCCTTCTTTTTTTTTTTTTTTTTTTTTTTGAGACAGAGTCTCACTGTGTTGCCCTGGCTAAAGTGAGTGCCGTGGCGTCATCCTGGCTCACAGCAACCTCAAACTCCTGGGCTCAAGCAATCCTCCTGCCTCAGCCTCCCGAGTAGCTGGGACTACAGGCATGCACCACCATGCCCGGCTAATTTTTTCTATATATTTTTAGTTGTGCAATTAATTTCTTTCTAATTTTAGTAGAGACGGGGTCT